>ONZH01013783.1:0-26807 GCA_900303285.1 Rhinella marina
CCGAGCATGTCTACGCTCGGTCGAGGGCCGAACACCGAGTGTACTCGAGCACAATGCGTTTGGTGTGACACAATAGTAAACGGATCCGTCCCTATTGACTTGCATTGGGGTCATGATGGATCCGTCACCTATCACGTTTTTTTTTTTCATTGAAGAATTCAAGGTGTAATTTTTTTTTATTCACCAGCAGAGGGCGCAATGTAATGAAGAGGCTTCACTGCTGAGGAGAAGAAGCCTGAGGAGGAGGAGGAGGTAAGTGGTCTGTGTTTGTTTGTTTGTTTTTTTGTTTTCTATTTTTCAGGATCGTGAATGCAGAGGACTACTTCGGATTCGATGGATTACGTCGGACCAGCTTTTTTATTTTTTAAATAAAATAGTCAAACAGGGGTCTCGGGGAGTATTTATTTCAATAAAATATTTTTTAAGTGTGTGTGTGTGTGTTTTTTCAACATTGCAGTTTTCTGAACTGAAAGTAAATGGGACGAATAATTTTGCACGCCCCACTTTTCAGTTTTATTATTACAAAAAAAGTTTAAATGATCCAATAAATTTCCTTCCACTTCACAATTGTGACCCACTTGTTGTTGATTCTTCACCAAAAATGTAAAATGTTATATCTTTTTGTTTGAAGCCTGAAATGTGGCAAAAGGTTGAAAAGTTCCAGGGGGCTAAATACTTTTACAAGGCACTGTACCTCTACCTCTTTGGCCAAGCTCCATCCCTTGCACTGCGCGTAGTGCCGCAAGACCTCAAGAATAAGTCTACACGCCTGGCCTTGTCAAAGAGGTGAAGGGCACAGCATTAAAAGGGGGAGTGGTGCAATGGCAACGCCCACATTGCACCCAACCACTAATTAACATATGATTATAAAGCTGTTTTAATAGGATGCATTTGGTGGACCTCTGCCATCCTAATGTCTGCAGATCTTGTGAACTTTACACCTCCCAATTACAGGTGAATTATTAGGGACCTGTTGAGCTATTGTAGATGAAGGAGCCCATATACTGTCCTTGGCACAGGGGCCCCTGCTGTCTGTGTTGGCCCCTGCTCTGAGCTGACGCATCCCGGGCTTTGCCCTCCTTTCGGATCTTTGGATGGGTTTGATTCTTTGGAGACTTTTCTCGTTTACTTTTCAGACTCGAGAAGACGGAACTAGACGGTGATTTGGATTATTTTTCGGGCTGCACCTCAATTCAGTGAAAACAATTCCTGACCCCGGGGCGACCTTGGAAAGTGCAAGTCGAGCAGGGAAGGGCTGAGCGGAGCCAGCTCCATCCCAAATTACGAACACATGCTGTGCTCCGCCAATTACCTGCGCTTGGCGCGGTCGCTCCATGAGTGTTATTCATTTCTGCATGATCGGCGCGGTCATGTGACAGAAACGAATGAAGTCTAATTAATGCTGGAAGAACATGAGCCATAGAAGGGGGGGTGAATGTAGCAGAGCCTGCGCAGCACTGACCCAGATACATAGTAACACGGTCCTGGTTCTCCAGCAATAGAGCACATCCAGCGCCACTGGAGGCGACAGAGGCTTTAGGGTTACTGTCCCTTTAAATAAAACTGCCCGAAATCAGATGCTTCTAAGTCATCCACATACTGAGGTTTGACAAAATTCTCGACCCCTGGAAAAAAAAGGAGCCCTCATCGCCCTCCATAAACCTGAAAGAGCAATTTTTATATTGCATTTTTTATATATTTGCCTGACCTGCAGCTCTCCATGTGACTGAGGCATTTTAGGCCCCTCTGGGGATGGTCCTTTGGGTGCTATCCCTGCTGCAGGGACCAGTAGGTATCAAACTGGACGGGGACAGTGCAGATTCTGCGTCCCTGTCACGGATAGCAGGTAATGGTGGAGCTGGAGAACAGCAGTAATATGTGTTACTTCTATGCCAAGTGAATATGGTGCTGCTTATCCCAGAACCAGGCCAGATGTAATCGAGTCTGCCCTGTCTTTACCTCCCTTTTAGGTCTAATATAGAATATTTGGGGGTCATTACAAGGGCTGTTTTTTTACGCCAGCCTTCATTTCCCTCCTTTGCTACCATCTAATTTATGACGCTAATTTAAGGCGCAAGCCTTGCCATAAGTGAGGTACAGGTCTTGCCATAGGTGACATACAGGCCTTATCATAAGTGAGGTACAGGTCTTGCCATAGGTGACATACAGGCCTTATCATAAGTGAGGTACAGGTCTTGCCATAAGTGAGGTGCAGGTCTTGCCATAGGTGACGTACAGCACTTATCATAAGTGAGGTACAGGCCTTATCATAAGTGAGGTACAGGTCTTGCCATAAGTGAGGTACAGGCCTTGCCATAAGTGTGGTACAGGCCTTGCCATAAGTGAGGTACAGGCCTTGCCATAAGTGAGGTACAGGCCTTGCCATGAGTGAGGTACAGGCCTTGTCATGAGTGAGGTACAGGCCTTGCCATGAGTGAGGTACAGGCCTTGCCATGAGTGAGGTACAGGCCTTGCCATAAGTGAGGTACAGTGCCTTGCCATAAGTGAGGTACAGGCCTTGCCATGAGTGAGGTACAGGCCTTGTCATGAGTGAGGTACAGGCCTTGCCATAAGTGAGGTACAGGCCTTGCCATGAGTGAGGTACAGGCCTTGCCATGAGTGAGGTACAGGCCTTGCCATGAGTGAGGTGCACCTCTGGCAGTCCATGTGCCCGACTGGAGTAGTTTTTACTCCCTTTGTACACCAAAGTTCTGGCCCCCGCCACCCCCTCGCCAGTGAGGACAATAATAAAATACAAGTGCAACAAAGCATCGTCACACAGAAATTAAAAAAGCTGCAAAAAGTGGTCTAGCGGCTATTTTTACGCCAAAAACTGTAGTTAGTAAATGGCCTCCCGTTTGCCCGGCTCCGAGCTGAGAGTGGCCTCCAGGTTCACAGTTTGTTCTCCTGAGAGCGAAGCTTTGCAGCTGCAGCGAGAACAATGTGGACTTCATGACTCAAGGTGACCTCACAGCTCTTGGCATTCAGCGGTGCCAACGTCTGCCCCGGAGAACCGCACCAGTCAGACTCCCAGAAAGGGACCTGGAGGTTGTTGGCGTTTTGTAATGGCTGGAAATCACGAGGCACGACTGATGCAGTTCGTCCAGTCACAGAACCCCCCCATACCCTGATTCCCACTAGAAGAGTAGCGCCCAGTGATAGGAGGAGTGGACGTCTCAGCGTTCATGTCTATTCGGAGCCCCGAATCCCCTGCTTAGCCATTTAAGTAGTAGTGGCGTATAATTCACTTCTTAAAGGGATTGTCTCAGGATGGACAATGGGGGCATATTGCTAGGATATGTCCCCATTGTCTTATAGGTGCTGGGACATGCCCCTATATCCAAAAGGAGCCCCAAAAGTGGAGGAGGGTGCACGGTGCATGCACAGCCGCCCTCTATTCATTTTCTATGGGGCTGGCAGAAATAGCCAAGCGCTGGTTCGGCTATTTCCGTTGGCCCCACAGAAATAAATGGGAACAGGGGCCGCGCATGCGCAGTACGCTCCCATTCACTTCTATGGGGAGCCGGCTGTGGTGGTGTCGGACCGGAGTCCTCCAGCCACCACCTTGCGGGGCTCCATTCTGGATATAGGTGCGGGTCCCCCACCTATAAGACAATGGGGGCGTATCCTAGCGATATGACCCCCATTGTCCATCATGAGACAAACCCTTTAAATGTGAGATGATTATTACTGACCTCTGTTCGCTGTCAGTGAATGGAGACATTCTTGCTGACATCCTGGGGCAGAAAACTTCTACTGACCTAAGGCCATGGCGGATTTTTCTGTCTAAAATCCAAGGCTCATTTTTCTCCGCAATGCGGGCGCATAAGAACATGGGACCAACACAGATGTCTTCAGCTGCCAGGAGCACTTGTAACAGGTCAGCCAGTGTCATAGGGACAAAACTGCTGACAGATGCCTTTTAAAAATGTATGATTTTCATTGGCTTTTTTATTTAAATCCCAACCCCTGCAGTATACATAATGCCCCCCATAGTGCCCACGGTATATATGCCCCCCAACCCTTGGTTGTCCTGACAGATCCCTCCAAAAAATTAGTCACCTCACCTCTTACAAGCACAGAAATATTTGCATCGCACCGGTGGCAGCAGGACCTGACGCTCCCATACTGAAAGGTCCTTCTGCGCCACTCATAGTGCGCTCCTTTGTAACCGCCATTAGACGGATGCACTTCTGTGTAAATGAATGTTAAAAGCGGGCCAATTGATTTTATTGGTTAAAATGGCCAAAGATTTGACGAACACCACACCACATGAAAACCCCCATGGATGGCAATGAACAGCTATGACAAGGCCCTTTTTCTTTGCCGTGTGAATGTACCCTTACTTAGGTCGTGGCTTTAAGGAAAAAGTCAGATAGAAGTCAGCTCCTCAAGAAATGTGGCAAAACATTCTCCGAGCAGAAATCACAACTCACCGTGAACTTTTCACCAGAAACTTCTGAAATGAAACATGAACGAGTCTGAGGAGCAGAAAAAGTTTTGTATACATAGAAGTCAGGATTTTACCCTTTTACCTCCTCTGACTGTGTATTCTGGACTCTGTCACCTGCACAATGGCTCCAGTCACATCCAGAGCTGCGTTCACAAGGTTTTCCTGAGCTCAGATCTCTCTGTACAGATCAGTCTGCCTCAGGTCTCGATGAAAATCCATAGCAGAAGATTCCTTTGTGGATTTTGTCAATGCAATTTCAAAGGGAAAATCTAATGCCCTAACTCCTGCTGGTTCTGTTCTGCAGCTCTGGGTGTGACTAGAGTATAAATAGGATCGGTACAGAATAAGTCAAGGAAATGATTTGTAATATTATGTAACAATATAACCTACATCACAATCATAGAGTTAGATGATACAATTCCAAATGCCTGCAGCTAGGGGGCGCTTATTACGTATGATTTATACAGCTCTCATTAAATGTGACAGTAAGTCTGTCCTCAGAAAGCTCCCCCTAGTGGTGACTGCAGGCAGGCAGAGTATTATAACACAATGCTAGGCCTGGTTCGTTTCAATTCATGAACGCAAAAAAACAGATATATGTCATTCTATGTGGACGTCCTTATGGCGTTCAAGTGCCTCCATTCACTTACACTTAAATGAATCAGTTTCGGAAAATGGAATTGGAAAAGAATAGCAAATGCTGCAAGTTTCTCCACTGACTTTAATGGGTCCATAGGCAGTCCATTGGGCGCATGGACTGAAAATTCAGTTTTGTGAATTAGGCCTTAGCCCCTCCAGGGGATTTGGGGCTCTGTGTCAGAAAACCAGAGCTATGACCAATATAAAGATATATTATGGAACTGATCGATGATATCAAAGATTTGTCAGAAGGTGCAAGCCCCTAAAACTAATCCTAAAACACAAAAAGCAAAAATATCTAAAATAAAAAAAAATAAAAACATCCAACCTGCCTGACACAGTTTTCCTGTAGACCGCTGCAGTGGGGCTGCCTTGGTCTGCTGAGAGTTGTAGTTTTCATGTAATCCGCTGCTGTGGGGTGTGGCCCTCGAGAAGACTCGTTATTATGTTACATAGTATCCTTCTGCTTTTACAGTGTTACTATGTGGTTGTCATGGAAACAAACTGTAACATATGTTTCCTATCGAGCGCTGCTTCATTTCTCTCCTCTCCCCCAATGTACTGATGTCATTACCATCAGATAAGACACTTCCAGGCCACGGAGGGCGACTGATTTTGGAGAAAGAAATGGCTCAGCGATTAAATGACCTCCCATATAGGTCCATAAACAGTTATATTACTTCACATACACAGCCGCAACCAGTAGACCACAGGATATCAGAAACATTCCTGGAAAGCTGGGTGATAACCGACATTACATTTTAATAACCCAATTTAACCCAACTTTCCCAGATACCTGAATGGTGACTCTCCCTGGTTAAAAAGAGATATGGAAATAGCCAACCGTTATGGTCTGTGGTAGCGGAATCCATAACGGAATTCTTAGATAACCCAAACTTTGTACGCCAAACTTGAAACTCAAGTTCGCTCAACACCAGTGACAAACCTTTACAATGATAACCATATTGGTACTCATCTCACAATTATATTTTCACTTAGTTTACTGTATAAAAAGAAGGAAACCATCAGCAAGTAGAGCCGCTGATGCTGCTGACAGATCTTATTGTCCTTATTTAGGACTTTGAGTGGAGGAAAGTTTATGAGCTAAACACATCATTGAACACCCATAAACATAAGGCCCATTGGAAACAATGCAGATGCATATACCAAATTAGCGACACCGATAAAGAACGCACTCTACATATATAATTGTATAAATGAAGATACTTTATTATGATGCACAATTAAAACACAAATATACAGTACCAGACGGACTCGGCTTCGCCCGGGTATATTTCATCTATTTCATTTAATGTTTCTGTGTGTCGTTAAAAGATATCGACAGAATCTCCCATAACAGTGACCTCTACAGAACACCGCCCCCTTAACAATGAATTCCATAGCCCCTCACCCCTTAACACTGACCACCTCACAGTACTCCACCTCCTTAAAATGGGACCTCCACAGCAGCCCATCCCCTTAACTTTGACCTTCACAGCACCTTTAACAGTGAGTTTCACAGCACCCCACTCCCTTGACACTGACCTCCTCAGCGGCCCCGCCCCCTTAACAGTGACCTCTACAGCATCCCACCCTTAACACTGACCTTCTTAGGGGCCCGCACCCTTAACAGTGACCTCTACAGCATCCCGCCCCTTAACACTGAACTTCTCAGGGGCCCGCCCCCTTAACCCTCCACAACCCGCCCCTTAACACTAAACTTGGGGCCCCCCCTTAACAGTGACCTCTACACATCCGCCCCTTAACACTGACCTCCTCAGGGCCCCTTTAAGCAGCTACCCCTTTAAGAGTAGGCTACAGACAACATGTGTCACGCGACAATTTTTATTATGATAGTCTATGGTGTTGCGCTGCGACATGCGACATGCTGCGACTGAGACACGACAGTAGCACTTAATCCATCCAAGAAGGACCCGTCAATACCTTATATTAATTTTTTGATTGCATCATAATAAAGTATCTTAATTTTTACGATTATATATGTAGAGTGCGTTCTTTATCGGTGTCCCTAAACACATCATTACAAATCATTTTCCTGCCCCCTTAGTTTGTTACAATGTATCAGGGCAGATAAAATGTATCAGTCAGGAATGCAGGGTTTTCAGCTCACAGAGGATGCTCAATCCGTGGCCCTCCAGCTGTTGCAATACTACAATTCCCAGCATGCCTGGGCAGCATATAGCTAGGGCATGCTGGGAGTTGTAGTTTTGCAAGAGCTGGAGGCCCGCAGGTTGGGCATCACTGGTCTAGACTGAATACAATTATAACAGACTCTCAGCTGTGAGAAATATTGGAGGGTGAAGGGTTATCAGCCTCTGGATGTAATTAAAGGGAACCTGTCGCCTACTTTAACCCCCTGTAACCCAAAGCCAATTCTGCTTATACTTATCATTATCTAGTTGATGATCCCCAAATTGCCCTTGACAGCTGCCCCCTTACTATGTAATTTATTGCCCTATATGTAAAAAGGTCCAGCGCTGGAAATTGCGAAGATTCTTAAATTCCTTGTACTATGGTTAAATACATACTACCTCCCTACGCGTTTCGATCACAAGTGGCGCTCTTACTCATTCTTTTATGTTACCTGTGATGAGTCCAGCACGCTTACGATTTTCCTGCATAGCCGTGCCCCTAAGTTCTTGATTAACATCTGCCTGCTCTTCGAAATCTTGCGCCAGCGCATCTAGTCAGTAATGCTCCTCCGGCGCAGTGTAATCCTCTGCTCTCCTGCCTTCCCCTCCTCAGTGGTAACATAAAGGAAGTGGGACTCATCTCAGGGCAGTCACATCTAGGGCGGGAACATTTTGTCAATGAATTAGGCAGTAAGGGGACATCTGACAAAGGCAATCTGGGGCTCCTCAACTAGATAATGATAAGTATAGGCAGAATTGGCTTTGGTTGCAGGGGGTTAAAGGGGTTGTCCCACGAAAAATATTCTACAGTTTTCAAACCAGCACCTGGATCTGAATACTTTTGTAATTGCATGTAATTAAACATTTAGCATAGCTACTGAGTTATTCAATAAAATGTATCTGTATAGTGTCACTTAATTTCTTATTTCTTTGACCTATTCACTGAGCAGGCCGCACATGCTCAGTTGCAACTTCAACTGAGCTGTGACAGGGAGAGCTGAGACACGCCCCCTGAGCTGTGATAGGGAGAGCTGAGACACGCCCCCTGAGCTGTGATAGGGAGAGCTGAGACATGCCTCCTGAGCTGTGATAGGGAGAGCTGAGACACACCTCCTGAGCTGTGATAGGTAGAGCTGAGACACGCCTCCTGAGCTGTGATAGGTAGAGCTGAGACACGCCTCCTGAGCTGTGATAGGTAGAGCTGAGACACACCTCCTGAGCTGCAGCAGAAAAGACACTCCCCTTGAGCTGTCAGTTTGATATGAATCTAGCAGAGCAATGAATGAGGAGATCTCTGGACCCATGTGAGGTACAGGGCTGGTTCTAGCCTTGTTAGAAAGAGATTGTCATGTCCTATATGATGTCTGATTTTCATTTTTTACATTATTCGTGGGATAACCCCTTTAAATAAGGTGACAGGTTCCCTTTAAGAATGTTTCCATTCACTGACATCAAGCAGAAACTGGTGGATTGAAGCACAAAGTATATTAGAAAGTTGTAGAACTTTATTTACAGTGATTTTTTTTACAGTGACTTTTTTACACTTCTCTCAGGGCATGCTGGGAGTTATAGTTTTCCAAGATCCGCATATTTCAGACCAGTGGAGTCACATTGTCACTGGTTGTGACGTCTGTGTACGACTGTAGTTACATATTTACAGAACTACTTTGTAATATAATTTTACAACTTATTATAAGACGTATCCAATTTCTCTCCGTTGAGTCATGTTAACTGCAATGAATAAAACTCTAGGGAAGGAATACTCCCTGCAGACCCAATAACCAGCTCACGTCTCATCCGCGGCCTCGTCTCTTGCTGTTTTCCACACTCTAATTACATCACTAATTGCGCTGGTTTGATGCTAAACAGATGTCTCTGCGGCTGCCATGCCAGAGATTCCCCCAAGACGATGACATCATTATTAAAGCCATGATGTCATTTGATGGATTCTCCAGCAATTCTAAGGCTGCAATCTAATGGCATTTTCAGCTGTGTTTTACAAATATGTGTCTAATGTTAGGAAAACGTCAACCTGTCATCTCAGTCTCTTTTCTATATCTAAATATTAATTTCTTAATGTTGTGTGTCTGGTTCAGAGCCCTGTTTTCTGATACAGAGCCCCAAGTCTTAAGAGTTGACATAACAATAAATGAAGCACTTCTGTCTGCCTGTGGCCACCACTAGGGGGAGCTCACTGGAAATGGCTTTGGTACAAACCTCAATGAGAGAAATACAAGTCTGTATACAAATTCCTTCTAGTGCTGGCTGTGAATAGCAGATAGACATTTATGACTGGATTTGTAGCAACGGTGCAACAAGTAAGGATGGGGCCCAGCGCAAAAGTGAGACTAATGTATGAGGTCAAGACATAAAGTAAGGTAACAGAAGAGAGATAATAAACACGGTGATGTCACAGTACAGGGATAATAAACACAGTGATGTCACAGTACAGTACAGGAGATAATAAAACACAGTGATAATAAACACAGTCACAGTACAGAGATAATAAACAAGTGATGTCACAGGATATAATAAACACAGTGATGTCACAGTACAGAGATAATAATAACACAGTATGTCACGTATGTGTCACAGTACAGGGATAATAAAGTGACAGGGATGTTCACAGTAACAGGATGATACAGGAGATAATAAACACAGTGATGTCACAGTATCACAGTGTCACAGACAGATAATAAACACAGTGATGTCACAGTACAGAGGATAATAAACACACAGTACAGATGTCAAGTACAGGATAAAAACACACAGTGATGTCACAGTACAGGGATAATAACACAGTGATGTCACAGTACAGATGATAATAAACACAGTACAGATGTGATGTCATACAGGACACAGTGTACAGTACAGTAATAAACACAGTACAGGAGTGATGTCAATAAGAGATAAAACACAGTGATGTCACAGTACAGGGATAATAACACAGTGAATAAGAATAATAACACAGTCATAAAACACAGAAAAATGCAGATTTACACAGTGCATAACACAAAGTGACATGTGCTGAAGTCAATGACTGGATGCGATCAGCTGATGAAGACCCCACAGGAGGTATGTCAGCAGCTCCACCTAGTGGTCACTGGGGGCAGTGCAGCAGGAGTTGAGTGGTGCTCAGCTATTGTTGACCTTGTTGCTGTCTTCATAAACCCAGGCTGTAGGGGGCACTGTCTCTTCCTGATACTTGTGACCTCTGACCTGTGGAGTGTGCACATTACAGTGGAAGGTCTCTGCAACTAGCACCTCTAAAAATGGCCGGTAATTCTACATAATATATATATATATACAGCATACCTCTCAACTTTGTAAATGAACAAAGAGGGGCACATTATGCGGCGCGCAGAGCGCGTTGCTGCAAATTTTTTCAGCACTAGGCCACGCCTCTAACTCCGCCCAAAACATAACTATACACCTAATCGCACACAGTCCCCTTACTGCTCCGCATAGTAATTATTCCCGTTATGTGCCCCCAGTAATATGACCAGCTGTTCCCCCAGTAATATGCCAGTTATATGCCCCCAGTAATATGACCAGCTGTGCCCCCAGTAATATGCCCTGTTATGTGCCCCCCAGTAATATGCCCTGTTATGTGCCCCCCAGTAATATGTCCAGCTGTGCCCCCAGTAATATGCCCTGTTATGTGCCCCCAGTAATATGCCCACATTGTGCTCCCAGTAATAAGTTGTGCCCCCAGTAACATGCCCACATTGTGCCCCCAAAAATATGTTGTGCCCACACAGTAATATGCCCACCTTGTGCCATTCACAGAAAGTTAAAAAATAAACACCATATACTTACCTTCTTCCTAGAAGCATCTGCAGGAGCACCAGGACATCGGTTGATCTAGTCTGTGGACTGTCAGCCGGCCCCGCCCAGACCAGAGGTATGGAGAGCCTGCAGGGGGAACAGAGGGATGATGAAGCAGGCAGCCGATGCTGGCTCTCTGCTTCATCACCATACAGAAACCGGGACATACCTCTTCCGTACCGGGACAGCGGGACAGCCACTGCATTCCGGGACGGTTGGGAGGTATGTATACAGTGGCATGCAAAGTTCTGGACACCTCTGGTCAAAATTACTGTTACTGTGAACAGTTCAACAAGTTGAAGTTGAAATGATCTCCAAAAGACATGACCTTAAAGATAACACATTCTCCTTATATTTTAACTAAAAACATTTTTTTTATTGTTATCGTTTACCTTCCCCTCTTGGCATGTATGAATTACGGCCCAGGAATCTCACAGAACTGGAAGACGTCTGCAAGGACGAATGGAGGAAAATCCCTCAAACCAGAACTGAAAGACTCCTGGCTGCTATAAAAAGTGTTTACAAAGAGGGTCCTACTAGGTACTAACCATCCAGGGGGCCCAAAGTTGTGCTTCAGGCCCTTTTCCTTTTTTGTTATTTTGAAAATGTAAAAGATGAAAATAAAAATAGTTTTCTTTTAAAATACAAAGAGAATGTCTCATCTGTAACTTTTTGCCTTTTGGAGATCATTTCATCTTTAACTTGCTTAACAGTAATTTTCACCGGGGGTGCCCAAAATTTTGCATGTCACTGTATGTGTATGTGTGCCTGTGTAGATGATGGTGTGTAGGTAGATGTGAGGGTCTGTCTGACGTCCCGCCCCTCCTGTACCCTATAGACCCCGCTAGCTGTATGTACACATGACATGGTTCCTCTCATGTGTGAGGTTTTATCTCTATCACAGAAGTGTCCTGGAAACCTCTGGAGATCAGCGGCCAAACCACAGAGCAAGGCAAGGAGAGGCCGCTGATCCTCTGTGGTCACAATCTGGCTTCAATCCTGGAGAGAACCCTATGTCAGCGCCGAGTGCTGGAGGTTTCCTCGATGTAACAACTGCCTGCAGGACGAGCAGTCATAGGATTAGATACAGCAACTCAGCAGATAGTATCACACATGACAGGCTTAGATACAGCAGCTCAGCAGATAGTATCACACATGGCAGGATTAGATACACAGCTCAGCAGACAGTATCACACACCATAGTGATTAGATACAAAGCTCAGCAGACAGTATCACACATTATAGGCTTAGATACATGACTCGGAAGACAGTATCACGCATGACATGATTAGATGCAGTGGCTCAGGAGACAGTATCACACATCATAAAGATTAGATACAGCAGCTCAGGAGACAGTATCACACATCATAAAGATTAGATACGGCAGCTCAGGAGACAGTATCACACATCATAAGGATTAGATACAGAAGCTCAGGAGACAGTATCCCACATTATAGGCTTAGATACCCAGCTCCGCAGACTGTATCACACACAACTGGATTAGATACACAACTCAGCAGATGGAATCACACATTATGGGCTTAGATACATGGCTCAACAGACAGTATCACAAATGACAGGATTAGATACATAGCTCAGCAGACAGTATCACAAATGACAGGATTAGATACATAGCTCAGCAGACAGTATCACAAATGACAGGATTAGATACATAGCTCAGCAGACAGTATCACAAATGACAGGATTAGATACATAGCTCCGCAGACAGTATCACACTGGATAGACACTGGAAAGAATAACTGAAGCTTGCTCCGGTTTGCAGTCACAGTCAGTGGGTATAGAGTAAACGCTCAGGCGCAGTCCGGCTCGCTGCAGATGGTTGCGTCCCCTTGAAGTGTGATAACTGGGGGTCTGACGTGTAATTTGTGATAATTTGGCGCTGGTTGCTGACGGTCGGGTATTTTTCTTGGCTCCTTCCTTCAGCTCTACAGCTGCAAATCATTCTCACCATGGAAACAGCAGCGAGATTCACAAACCTCGTATAAATACATCTTCCTGCTTCTATACATAGGACACGCAGATGTATGTATACGTGCCCATATGTGTCTGTCTGTATGTGTCCTTATGTATCTCTATGTATCCATATGTATCTGTATGTGTCCTTATGTATCTATGTGTCTGTCTATATGTATCCATATGTATCTGTCTGTATGTATATGTGTGTATATGTATCCATATGTATCTATGTATCTGTCTGTATGTGTCCTTATGTATCTCTATGTATCCATATGTATCTGTATGTGTCCTTATGTATCTATGTATCTGTCTGTATGTGCCCATATGTATCTGTCTGTATGTGTCCTTATGTATGAGTGTATATATCCATATGTATCTGTATGTGTCCTTATGTATCTATGTGTCTGTCTATATGTGCCCATATGTATCTGTCTGTATGTATATGTGTGTATATGTATCCATATGTATCTATGTATCTGTCTGTATGTGTCCTTATGTATCTATCTATATGTATCTGTCTATACAGGCTCAGACTGGCCCACAGGGGTACAGGAGAATCCCCAGGTGGGCCCCTGAGCAAGGTGGGCCCCTAGTCTCCCACCCTCTGCACAAGTGGCACATAACACATTAGACTTACAGCACTATATACATATATTCAGTGTACAGCCCCTCCACCAGCCTATGTTAATGTAAAAAAACTTGTTTAATGTTTTTTGTTTGATTATTTATTATATTTGAATATATCCATATGGTGGGCCCCCAAAATAAATTTTACTGGTGGGCCCCAGGTACCCCAGTCCGACACTGTGTCTATATGTATCTGTCTATGTGTCCATATGTATCTATTTATATGTATGTATATCTGTCTATATGTGTCCATCTGATTGGCGGGCCGCTGATAACCTATCCTGAGGATATATCATCAATATTAAAAAGTGAACAACCCCTTTCAGTTCCTGATAATTGCTCCAATCCTCAGTCTGGGTAAAAGGGCCTTGAATGTACATTAGTGTATATGTATGTGTGTGCGTATGTGTATATAGATGTCCATGTATGTATAGTGTCTGTATCTGTATGTGTGTGAGTGTATACAAGTATATGTGTGGATAACTGTGTATGGGAGTGTATGAGCAGACGGAAGCCGCGGGCGCGGTATCATCAGGTGCCGGATTATCAGACATTCTGGATTAGGAGGCGGCACATGTCAGAGCGCTGACCCCATACTCTGTCAGGACGCCCATTATCCTCCAGATGTTGGGGCCGCTCCTGTGTACTTTGGCAGCAGAGCTCAGGATTCGGGAGGATGGAATTGTTCTATTAAATATGGCCGTGTTCTCCGCACATCATCCGGGGCCGGGGAGACGTGACGGCGGAGGCTCCGTGCCAGGACTGGGGGTGATTGATGTTGTCCAACAAAACAAAGGAAAAGGGGGGACGGGTCTCAGAGAAATTTATATTCCAAGGGTCCACGAATGACATCTTGTCTTCCATCATCCAGTAACACTCAGAGCTGCATTCAAAATTCTGCTTCCAGCATTTCATCTTGTTTTGTCCTCCAGTCACACCCAAATATGCACGTAAAATTCTTCTAGCTTAGTCACATGATGTGTTTTACTGTAG
Source organism: Rhinella marina (assembly GCA_900303285.1). Taxonomy (NCBI): domain Eukaryota; kingdom Metazoa; phylum Chordata; class Amphibia; order Anura; family Bufonidae; genus Rhinella; species Rhinella marina. The sequence goes on from ONZH01013783.1 coordinate 14,671, forward strand.
TCAAATTCAGAGCTGCATTTAAAATTCTGCTAAGTTATTATTACTGTATTATAGGTTTTATTGCTATAGCGCCAATGTGTTCCGCACAGCTGTACAATCCAGGGGATTATCGCACACTGATCTACAATTATAGCCCAAGCAATTACAGAAAATGATGTTTCTTATACTCCAGTCACATCCAAAGCTGCATTCAAAATTCTGCTAAATTACATCATGTCTTATACTCTAATCACACCCAGAGCTGCCTTCTGAGTTCAGCTGGCTGGACACAGGTTTATCTATTCCACTCATATATTTAGCAGTCATCTGTGCTCCCACAATGCACAGCTTCCTTGTAGCACAAAACCAGCAGAACTGTGAATGCAGTTCTGGATGTGACTAGAGAATAAGGCAAAAAGGAGTCCATTGTGGTGGTGGTGGTGGGGGGACTCATGGCAATATACTGGTGTCTGACTTTTTCCCAGGCCTCATCTGGATCTCCCATCACCATGACAACCGATCAGAAGTCAGGACCATCCGTGGACTTGGCAAACACTTCTGCTGCCCGGGGTCCCCTCACTGACTGCAATAAAGTCCACAAGGGGCGCCGCCTACTGAACTCTGCCCATGATGTTAGGACCCTAAAAAAGTATTAACACAAGTTTATTAGAATTTACCCCAAAATTGAAGCCAAATCCAATTCTATTACCCATCTGTTATCTGGAGCACATATTCCTGGGGTATAACTGTTGGGGCACATACTATTGGGGTGCATACTGCTGGGCACATACTATTGGGGTGCATACTGCTGGGCACATACTATTGGGGTGCATAGTGCTGGGCACATACTGCTGGGACACTGCATATTCCTGGGGTATATACTGCTGGGGCACATACTATTGGGGTTGCATACTGCTGGGCACATACTGCTGGGCATATATATTGGGGTGCATATTCCTGGGTATATACTGCTGGGGCACATACTATTGGGGTGCATATTCCTGGGGTATATACTGCTGGGGCACATACTATTGGGGTACATACTGCTGGGGCACATACTATTGGGGTGCATATTCCTGGGGTGCATACTGCGGGCACATTACTGTTGGGGCACATACTATTGGGGTGCATACTGCTGGGCACATACAGCTGGGGCACATACTATTGGGGTGCATAGTGCTGGGCACATACTGCTGCGGGTGCATACTGCTGGGCACATACTATTGGGGTGCATAGTGCTGGGCACATACTGCTGGGGCACATACTATTGGGGTGCATATTCCTGGGGTGCATACTGCTGGGCACATACTGTTGGGGCACATACTATTGGGGTGCATACTGCTGGGCACATACAGCTGGGGCACATACTATTGGGGTGCATAGTGCTGGGCACATACTGCTGGGGTGCATACTGCTGGGGCACATACTATTGGGGTGCATAGTGCTGGGCACATACTGCTGGGGCACATACTATTGGGGTGCATACTGCTGGGCACATACAGCTGGGGCACATACTATTGGGGTGCATACTGCTGGGCACATACTGCTGGGGTGCATACTGCTGGGGCACATACTATTGGGGTGCATAGTGCTGGGCACATACTGCTGGGGCACATACTATTGGGGTGCATAGTACTGGGCACATACTGCTGGGGTGCATACTGCTGCGGCATATACCGCTGGGGTACATACCACGGGGATGCATACTACTGGGCACATACTGCTTGGGTGCATATTCCTGGGGCACATACCATTGGGCTGCATACTACTGGGGCATATACTGCTGGGGTATGTACTGCTGAGGTATGTACTGCTGGGGCATATACCACTGGGGTATGTACTGCTGGGGTATGTACTCCTGGGGCATATACTGCTGGGCACATACCATTGGAGTAGACCTTTTCTCCACATCCACCATTATAACTTAGTGAGCAGCGGGACACTGGGCACCGGAGACTATGAGGGGAGCTGGGCACTGCCAGTGTTCCTCAGTGTACAGATGCTGACAATCCAGTGGTCGTAGATCGCTTCCAGAGCTTTGATGCTGCACGACGGTTGTCAGCAGAGGACAGAACCCTGTGTATACCCTGTGTATCATTTCCAGTGCGTTCCTGTACTGAGTGTAAGTGGCAGCTGTGCCACCCCTGATCAGAGGCCAAGACAGTGCCAAGACACACAGGTCCTGCATGGTCCGACACCATAAGTTGGTTGTGAGCTAATTAGAGATTGTAACCACCAGGCTCAGTGCCAATGTAATACTATTACTGCCAAATGAGTGCCTGACTAACATTATAACCGCCAAGCTGTGTGCCCATCTAATACTATAACCACCAAGCTGTGTGCCTATCTAATACTATAACTGCCATCTAGTGTGCCCATCTAATACTATAACCACCAAGCTGTGTGCCCATCTAATACTATAACCGCCAAGCTGTGTGCCCATCTAATACTATAACCACCAAGCTATGTGCCCATCTAATACTATAACCACCAAGCTGTGTGCCCATCTAATACTATAACCACCAAGCTGTGTGCCCATCTAATACTATAACCACCAAGCTGTGTGCCCATCTAATACTATAACTGCCATCTAGTGTGCCCATCTAATACTATAACCACCAAGCTGTGTGCCCATCTAATACTATAACCCACAAGCTGTGTGCCCATCTAATACTATAACCACCAAGCTATGTGCCCATCTAATACTATAACCACCAAGCTGTGTGCCCATCTAATACTATAACCACCAAGCTGTGTGCCTATCTAATACTATAACTGCCATCTAGTGTGCCCATCTAATACTATAACCGCCAAGCTGTGTGCCCATCTAATACTATAACCCACAAGCTGTATGCCCATCTAATACTATAACCCACAAGCTGTGTGCCCATCTAATACTATAACCCACAAGCTGTGTGCCCATCTAATACTATAACCACCAAGCTATGTGCCCATCTAATACTATAACCACCAAGCTGTGTGCCCATCTAATACTATAACCACCAAGCTGTGTGCCTATCTAATACTATAACTGCCATCTAGTGTGCCCATCTAATACTATAACCGCCAAGCTGTGTGCCCATCTAATACTATAACCCACAAGCTGTATGCCCATCTAATACTATAACCACCAAGCTATGTGCCCATCTAATACTATAACCACCAAGCTGTGTGCCCATCTAATACTATAACCACCAAGCTGTGTGCCCATCTAATACTATAACTGCCACCTAGTGTGCCCATCTAATACTATAACCACCAAGTTGTGTGCCCATCTAATACTATAACCGCCAAGCTGTGTGCCCATCTAATACTATAACCACCAAGCTGTGTGCCCATCTAATACTATAACCCACAAGCTGTGTGCCCATCTAATACTATAACCGCCAAGCTATGTGCCCATCTAATACTATAACCCCCAAGCTGTGTGCCCATCTAATACTATAACTGCCATCTAGTGTGCCCATCTAATACTATAACCACCAAGCTGTGTGCCCATCTAATACTATAACCGCCAAGCTATGTGCCCATCTAATACTATAACTGCCATCTAGTGTGCCAATCTAATACTATAAACACCAAGCTGTGTGCCCATCTAATACTATAACCACCAAGCTGTGTGCCCATCTAATACTATAACCACCAAGCTGTGTGCCAATCTAATACTATAACCACCAAGCTGTGTGCCCATCTAATACTATAACTGCCAAGCTGTGTGCCCATCTAATACTATAGCCACCAAGCTGTGTGCCCATCTAACTATAAACTTCCATCTAACTAACCACAAGCTGTGTGCCCATCTATACTAACCACAAGCTGGCCCTATACTATAACCACCAAGCTGTGTGCTCATCTAATACTATAACCACCAAGGTGTGTGCCCATCTAATACTATAACCGCCAAGCTGTGTGCCCATCTAATACTATAACCACCAAGCTGTGTGCCCATCTAATACTATAACCCACAAGCTGTGTGCCCATCTAATACTATAACCGCCAAGCTGTGTGCCCATCTAATACTATAACCACCAAGCTGTGTGTCCATCTAATACTATAACCACCAAGCTGTGTGCCCATCTAATACTATAACCCACAAGCTCTGTGCCCATTTAATACTATAACCACCAAGCTATGTGCCCATCTAATACTATAACCACCAAGCTGTGTGCCCATATAATACTATAACCCAAAAGCTGTGTGCCCATCTAATACTATAACCCACAAGCTGTGTGCCCATCTAATACTATAACCGCCAAGCTGTTGTGCCCATCTAATACTATAACCACCAAGCTGTGTGCCCATCTAATACTATAACCACCAAGCTGTGTGCCAATCTAATACTATAACCACCAAGCTGTGTGCCCATCTAATACTATAACCCACAAGCTGTGTGCCCATCTAATACTATAACCCACAAGCTGTGTGCCCATCTAATACTATAACTGCCATCTAGTGTGCCTATCTAATACTATAACCCCCAAGCTGTGTGCCCATCTAATACTATAACCACCAAGCTGTGTGCCCATCTAATACTATAACCACCAAGCTGTGTGCCTATCTAATACTATAGCCACCAAACTGTGTGCCCATCTAATACTATAACCGCCAAGCTGTGTGCCCATCTAATACTATAACCACCAAGCTGTGTGCCCATCTAATACTATAACCACCAAGCTGTGTGCCCATCTAATACTATAACCACCAAGCTGTGTGCCCATCTAATACTATAACCACCAAGCTGTGTGCCCATCTAATATTATAACCACCAAGCTGTGTGCCCATCTAATACTATAACCGCCAAGCTGTGTGCCCATCTAATACTATAACCACCAAGCTGTGTGCCCATCTAATACTATAACCCACAAGCTGTGTGCCCATCTAATACTATAACACCAAGCTGTGTGCCCATCTAATACTATAACTGCCAAGCTGTGTGCCCATCTAATACTATAACCACCAAGCTGTGTGCCATCTAATACTATAACCACCAAGCTGTGTGCCTATCTAATACTATAGCCACCAAGCTGTGTGCCCACCTAATACTATAACCACCAAGCTGTGTGCCCATCTAATACTATAACCACCAAGCTGTGTGCCCATCTAATACTATAACCACCAAGCTGTGTGCCCATCTAATACTATAACCACCAAGCTGTGTGCCCATCTAATACTATAACCACCAAGCTGTGTGCCCATCTAATACTATAACCACCAAGCTGTGTGCCCATCTAATACTATAACCACCAAGCTGTATGCCCATCTAATACTATAACCACCAAGCTGTGTGCCCATCTAATACTATAACTACCAAGCTGTGTGCCCATCTAATACTATAACCGCCAAGCTGTGTGCCCATCTAATACTATAAACCACAAGCTGTGTGCCCATCTAATACTATAACCCACAAGCTGTGTGCCCATCTAATACTATAACCCACAAGCTGTGTGCCCATCTAATACTATAACCACCAAGCTGTGTGCCCATCTAATACTATAACCGCCAAGCTGTGTGCTATCTAATACTATAACCACCAAGCTGTGTGCCCATCTAATACTATAACCCACAAGCTGTGTGCCCATCTAATACTATAACCGCCAAGCTGTGTGCCCATCTAATACTATAACCACCAAGCTGTGTGCCCATCTAATACTATAACACCCAAGCTGTGTGCCCATCTAATACTATAACCACCAAGCTGTGTGCCCATCTAATACTATAACCCCCAAGCTGTGTGCCCATCTAATACTATAACCACCAAGCTGTGTGCCCATCTAATACTATAACCCCCCAGCTGTGTGCCCATCTAATACTATAACCACCAAGCTGTGTGCCCATCTAATACTATAACCACCAAGCTGTGTGCCCATCTAATACTATAACCCACAAGCTGTGTGCCCATCTAATTACTATAACCACCAAGCTGTGTGCCCATCTAATACTATAACCCACAAGCTGTGTGCCATTTAATACTATAACCACCAAGCTGTGTGCCCATCTAATACTATAACCACCAAGCTGTGTGCCCATCTAATACTATAACCACAAGCTGTGTGCCCATCTAATACTATAACCCACAAGCTGTGTGCCCATCTAATACTATAACCGCCAAGCTGTGTGCCCCATCTAATACTATAACCACCAAGCTGTGTGCCCATCTAATACTATAACCACCAAGCTGTGTGCCCATCTAATAATATAACACACAAGCTGTGTGCCCATCTAATACTATAACCCACAAGCTGTGTGCCCATCTAATACTATAACCCACAAGCTGTGTGCCCATCTAATACTATAACCCACAAGCTGTGTGCCCATCTAATACTATAACCACCAAGCTGTGTGCCCATCTAATACTATAACCACCAAGCTATGTGCCCATCTAATACTATAACACACAATCTGTGTGCCCATCTAATACTATAACACCAAGCTGTGTGCCCATCTAATACTATAACACACAAGCTGTGTGCCCATCTAATACTATAACTCACAAGCTGTGTGCCCATCTAATACTATAACCACCAAGCTGTGTGCCCATCTAACACTATAACTGCCATCTAGTGTGCCCATGTAATACTATAACCGCCAAGCTGTGTGCCCATCTAATACTATAACCACAAGCTGTGTGCCCATCTAATACTATAACCGCCAAGCTGTGTGCCATCTAATACTATAACCCACAAGCTGTGTGCCCATCTAATACTATAACCACCAAGCTGTGTGCCCATCTAATACTATAACTGCCATCTAGTGTGCCCATCTAATACTATAACCCACAAGCTCTGTGCCCATTTAATACTATAACCGCCAAGCTGTGTGCCATCTAATACTATAACCACCAAGCTGTGTGCCCATCTAATACTATAACCACCAAGCTGTGTGCCCATCTAATACTATAACCCACAAGCTGTGTGCCCATCTAATACTATAACCACCAAGCTGTGTGCCCATCTAATACTATAACCCACAAGCTGTGTGCCCATCTAATACTATAACCCACAAGCTGTGTGCCCATCTAATACTATAACCCACAAGCTGTGTGTATATCAGAGACTGTTGCCTCCAGGATTTGAACCCATTAATGACTGTAACCGTCAAGCTCAGCTCCTCAGTGTGTATCCGTTATCCTTTGTGCGCCAGCTGGAGTAACGCTCTGCGTCTTTGAACTCTGCTGCGTCCTCCGCCATCACTTCCCCGTCCTCAGATACCGAGTGAGGGTCCAGCACCGCACATAGCAAAGACTACAGTGTAATCTAATCTATAATGTGATGTCATCTGTGATGTAATATATTCTATGATGTCATATCATCTATGATGTCATTTAATCTGGGAGGTAATGGAATCTACATCTACACATGTGACATCACCTGTAATCTGTTCTATGATGTCATATAATCCACACTGTGACATCATCTCTGTTATGTTATAGATTCCGCAGTGATTCGGGAGGCGCTGATGTTGCAGTTACCGTTCACTTTGCTGACACTTCCCGTTTCCATCGCAGTGCGGCCGCTCATTACCTTCCTATTTTCTGAAGGATCAGCAGAGACCTCTCCACTAATCCATACCCCACCGCAGGACGCATTAACCCTGTCATGGCCTCCCCCTCCGGATCCTCCTGCGGCTGTCATGTGCGAACTCGCCCCTACAGGCCCTGGATTTGGTGATAAAAAGTTCTGCAGTTTTTTTTAAATATATTTTGTCTTTCAATTCCTGACCATTGTTAACATCTCTGCTTGCTGTCAGTGAATGGGAACACTCCTGTTTACATCCAGAGGCTGAAAACCTGTACTGACCTAACCTTTTGCACAGCTGGTAATTTGTTACAGTTGCTTCCAGTCTATACAACTGTCTGGACTGATACATTGTAACGGAGTATCAGGGCAGGAGAGAGATGTGTGAGCTGCTTTCATTAGCTGATAACATGAACCAGTACTTCTCACAGCTGAGGGTTTGTTACAAGTGTGTTTACATTCAGAGTCTGTTACACTGTATCAGGGCAGGTTTTGTGGACGGGGTCCTAGTGCACACCCCGCCCCATTATGGGTGAGACTCACAGTGCAGTATATGGCGGTATATATAGCACTGGTGACCTTGCACCCGTCGCCATCATTGTGTGATTTGCAGGATCCCATTAAGCGGTCGTCGGGGATGGCGGAGACATAAAGCGCCGACCGTCACGCGATACCGCGCTTATTTTTACCGCCTTCCATGAGGCTAAAATTAGAGGTTCACAACCAGCTGAAAGGAGCTGTCTGAGGACACCGGCTGCCGCCAGATAATCCCCCAAATCTCATCCCCTCCCCCGACCGGCATCTTATTGTTTAATGACAATGCATCATAGAAGGGAAATTAGGTCAGTATCACAACACAGGCTTAGATACATGTGCTCAGAAGCTCAGTACCACACATGGTAGGCCTAGATACACCAGATTGGCAGGCAGTGTTACAAATGCTAGGCTTAGATACAAGGCATTGATAACTGTATCACACATGATAGGATTAGATACAGCAGCTCTGCAGACAGTATCAGATATGGTAGGATTAGATACATGGCTCAGCAGACAGTATCACACAGGACAGGATTAGATACACAGCTCAGCAGACAGTATCACACACAATAGGATTAGATACAGCAGCTCTGCAGGCAGTATCAGATATGGTAGGATTAGATACATGGCTCAGCAGACAGTATCACACATGATAGGATTAGATACACAGCTCAGCAGACAGTATCACACAGGACAGGATTAGATACACAGCTCAGCAGACAGTATCACACGGGATAGGGTTAGATACACAGCTCAGCAGACAGTATCACACAGGACAGGATTAGATACACAGCTCAGCAGACAGTATCACACATGATAGGATTAGATACACAGCTCAGCAGACAGTATCACACACAATAGGATTAGATACAGCAGCTCTGCAGACAGTATCAGATATGGTAGGATTAGATACATGGCTCAGCAGACAGTATCACACATGATAGGATTAAAGATAAAGTAGTACTGCGGCACTCGTTTGCCGCAGTACTACTTTATCTTTGATTGTTACTGGGGACCCACCGAGCTGGGGTCCAACACTGGAGGCACCGCTGCTTAATGGATGTTCGCAAGGCGAGAATAAGGAGTGCTGACCCACCTTTCACTTTCTACATGATAGGATTAGATACACAGATCCGCCAACCGTATCACACATGATAGGATTAGATACACAGCTCAGCAGACAGTATCACACAGGACAGGATTAGATACACAGCTCAGTAGACAGTATCACATAGGATAGGGTTAGATACACAGCTCAGCAGACAGTATAACATATGACAGAATTAGATACACAGCTCAGCAGACAGTATCACACAGGACAGGATTAGATACACAGCTCAGCAGACAGTATCACACATGATAGGATTAGATACACAGATCAGCACACAGTATCACACATGATAGGATTAGATGCACAGCTCAGCAGACAGTATCACACAGGATAGCATTAGATACACAGCTCAGCAGACAGTATTACACAGGATAGCATTAGATATAGAGCTCAGCAGACAGTATCACACAGGATAGGATCAGATACACAGCTCAGCAGACAGTATCACACAGGATAGGATCAGATACACAGCTCAGCAGACAGTATCACACATGATAGGATTAGATACACAGCTCAGCAGACTGTTTTACACATGATAGGATTAGATACACAGCTCAGCAGACAGTATCACACATGATAGGATTAGAAACAGAGCTAAGCAGAGAGTATCACACAGGATAGGATTAGATACACAGCTCAGCAGACAGTATCAAACAATATGATTAGATACAGAGCTCAGCAGATAGTATCACACATGACAGAATTAGATACACAGCTCAGCAGACAGTATCACACATGATAGGATTAGATACACTGCTCAGAAGACTGTATCACACAATAGGATTAGATACAGAGCTCAGCAGACAGTATCACACAATAGGATTAGATACAGGGCTCAGCAGACTGTATCAGATATAATAGGATTAGATACACGGCTCAGTAGACAGTATCAGACATGATAGGATTAGATACAGCTGTTCAGCAGACAGTATCACTCAGGATAGGATTAGATACACAGCTCAGCAGACAGGATCACACAATAGGATTAGATACAGAGCTCAGCAGACAGTATCACACATGACAGGATTAGATACACCGCTTAACAGACTGTATCACACATGACAGGATTATATACACAGCTCAGCAGACAGTATCACACATGAAATGATCAGATAGACTGCTCAGAAGACAGTGTCACACTATAGGATTAGATACAGAAGGTTATCAGGCAGTATCACACATAATAGGAGTAGATACACAGTTCAGCGGCCAGTATCACACATTAGGCTTAGATACACTGAGTCCTGTGCACACATGACCTGTGTTTAGTTTTCTGTCTGCAGTGTATATGTCTTGGCGTCTGTTGTGCTGCAGTCAGCCCCGGTCCTTACTCTCAGTCCTTGTCCTTGTGCCGTCCATTTGTGTTTCCAGCTCCGGCCTTCACTATATTTCTGGATTTCCAGACTCGTGGGAACTGGGAGATTTTTCCCTAATGAAAATTAAAAGCAGCTTCACTAGTTTCCTGTTTGGAAGAAGATGGATCTGTGTGACAGGACACATCCGCTGCCCCCACAAAGAGCACCGTCACATAGTAACCACATAATAACTGCAGCTACAATGTGTCATCTCCAGAAGAAAACAATGGAAACGCAAAGATAATACACTGATATGTGGAGGAGTCACAACGATAACAGGAATAAAGGTGAAGGGGGGAGAGGCGGTATTATAGTAGTTATATTCTTGTACATAGGAGGCGGTATTATAGTAGTTATATTCTTGTACATAGGAAGCAGTATTATTAGTAGTTATATTCCTATTATAGTAGTTATATTCATAGGAGGCGGTATTTATAGTAGTTATATTCTTTACGATAGGAAATAGTTTAGTTATATTCTTGTACATAGGAGCAGTATTATAGTAATTATATTCTTGTACATAGGAGTGCGGTTATAGTAGTACATATATTCTTGTAGCATAGGAGGCGTATTATAGTAGTTATATCTTGTACATATTATAGGCAGTATTATTAGTAGTTATATTCTTGTATATAGGAGCATATATATAGTAGTATTATAGTAGTCTTGTACATAAGAGGCAGTATTATAGTCAGTTATAGTCTTGTACACTGAGTCGTATTATGTAGTTATATTCTAGTATATAGTAGCAGTATTATAGTAGTTATATTCTTTATACACAGGAGCAGTATTATATAGTAGTTATATCTTGTATATAGGAGCAGTATTATAGTAGTTATATTATTTGTACATAGGAGCAGTATTATAGTAGTTATATTCTTTGTACATAGGAGAGTATTATAGTAGTTTATTCCATAGGAAGCGTATTATAGTAGTTATTTCTTGTACATTGTATATAGGAGCAGTATTATAGTAGTTATATTCTTGTACATAGGAGCAGTAGTTATAGTACATAGTATTATAGTCCATTGTACAATAGGAGCAGTATTATAGTAGTTATATTCTTGTACATAGAAGCAGTATTATAGTAGTTATATTCTGTACATAGAGCAGATTATAGTAGTTATATCTTGTACATAGAGCAGTATTATAGTAGTTATATTCTTGTACATAGGAGGCTTGTAGTATTATAGTAGTTTAATACATAGGAGCAGTATTATAGTACACATAGAGCAGTATTATAGTAGTTATATTCTTGTACATAGGAGCAGTATTATAGTAGTTATATTCTTGTACTAAGATATTATAGTAGCTTGTACATAGGAGGCAGTATTATAGTAGTTATATTCTTGTACATAGGAGGCAGTATTATAGTAGTTATTTCTTGTACATAGGAGCAGTATTATAGTAGTTATATTCTTGTACATAGAGGCAGTATTAGTAGTTATATTCTTGTACATAGGAGCATTATAGTAGTTATAGTATGTTATTTCTTGTACATAGGAGCAGTATTATAGTAGTTATATAGTTCTATTAACATAGGAGCAGTATTATAGTAGTTATATTCTTGTACATAGGAGCAAGTAATTTATAGTAGTTTATAGTAGTCTTGTACATAGGAAGCAGTATTATAGTAGTTAT
>ONZH01013784.1:0-18738 GCA_900303285.1 Rhinella marina
CATGTATTGATTATATATCTACTGCATTGTAGTTTATCTACCTATATCAATAATGCCAATTTGACAACTATATTATACTTCAGGGCGGAGGGAGATCATAATAGGTCATAATCTTTGATAATCAAATTAAAACCATTATTGTGTACTCTGATCTCCACCAGCCTTTGAAGGTATATCAAAATAAGCTGGCTGTGGTTACTGGATAAATACAGAGGGCGTCGCGGTTATCATACCACCTCCTTACTGTGAGGTGGTATGATAACCATCATGCCGACTAAAGATAGAAAAGGAAGTCCTTAGTTACACATATTTGCAAATGCGTGATCATGCCCACTCACCAATCGTCACGGTAACTTCCTATGGAGACTTGGATGTAGTCTGAACAGAGGCATAGATGAGTGTAGGGACCCACTCCACAGGAAGTTACCGTGTAACTAAGGACTTCCTTTTCTATCTTTAGTCGGCATAGAGCCACATATATTTAAATTTATTTCTACTTTTATTGTTTATTATATGTTGTGCAACCATACCTTTAAATATCTATAGTTCTGCTTTATGGATATGCACTTATGGAAAAAAATATATATATATATCGTTGGTCCAAACTTTTTATTTTTTATCATTATATACTGAGCCTCGCATGCTCCTTTTGGACCTGACGACGCCCATTCACCCAGGACTTCCTGGTGGGATACCTATTTAGCTGGTCTCACACGCCCTGAACAATGGAGACTTGGATGTAGTCTGAACAGAGGCATAGATGAGTGTAGGGACCCACTCCACAGGAAGTTACCGTGACGATTGGTGAGTGGGCATGATCACGCATTTGCAAATATGTGTAACTAAGGACTTCCTTTTCTATCTTTAGTCGGCATAGAGCCACATATATTTAAATTTATTTCTACTTTTATTGTTTATTATATGTTGTGCAACCATACCTTTAAATATCTATAGTTCTGCTTTATGGATATGCACTTATGGAAAAAAATATATATATATATCGTTGGTCCAAACTTTTTATTTTTTATCATAATATTCTTAGCTTCCAACTTCAGTTCTCTGTACTAGGCCCTTCTGGGTCCAAAAGAATACTGCTCCTACTAATGCCCCCACCGTCAATTGTCTATTTGGAAACATACTGGGTGCAGTCAAGAGCTGCTGAAGCTGCCTCCTCAACTTGTCTCTTCTCAACCATACTGGCCAGTGTGCTATCAAGTGCTGCTGCCTCCTCCTCCGTCAATTGTCTGTTCTCAACCATACTGGCCTGGGTGCAATCAAGTGCTGCTGCCTACTCCTCCGTCAATTGTCTGTTCTCAGCCATACTGGCCTGGGTGAAATCAAGTGCTGCCGCCTCCTCCTCCGTCAATTGTCTGTTCTCAACCGTACTGGCCTGGGTGCAATCAAGTGCTGCTGCTTCCTCCTCCTCCTCCGTCAATTGTCTGTTCTCAACCATACTGGGTCCAATACAGTACTATTACTGCTGCTGGTTCCACTGTCAAATGTCTGTTTTCCACCCTACTGGGTCCAAGGCAATGCTGCCGGTGTTGCCAACTTGCACTTTGTGTCCTATGTCCCGTGTAATCACTTACACCTTGGCTAATGTGTACCTGTTCTGGGGTGCACAAGGTCTAATTAAATGGTACGCCTGTCTGTCTTCTGACCTGTGATGTCACTGAGACCGCATCAACTTCAACGCAGCCTATTCTTGGGCTGGTGCCACGATCTACCTTGTGTTTTTTGTGCTCTGGCATGACATGGACTGCTCCAGCGGACATCTTCAATGCTGTCAAATGTTGTCGACCTGGCTGTCGACGACTATTTTTGCACTTTGATTTTTTCTACTTTTTTCATTGTAATAGCAACTGCAACTAAACGAAACTATACCCTATCAGACTCCCACTATTGTAGCTGCAATTATTCAGCCGTTATAGCAAGGTTCGTTTTAGGTTCGGTTCGTACGAATCCGAACTTCACGAAAGTTTGCCGAACCGAACCGAACTTTTCAAAAGTTCACTCATCCCTAATTACCTCATATATTGTAAATTTCACATATTTACTGTTCAGTAGTAAACAAAGATGTATTCTTCCACTGCTACCCACCTTCCTCCTAAATTACTATGGCATCGACCTGTAATTCAGGCCTCCGTCAAAAGAAGGACTTAAAAGCCCCACCCCCAGATCCCACTAAGTCACGCCCCTGACTCAGTCAGGCTACGCCCCTTCCATGCCGCATTTGACCGGGATTAAAAATATAGGTAAAAATCACCTTCTTTCAGCTGCAGGGGTGGGGGGAGGGTGACTTTCACCCTGCAGCTCATTGCTCAGACTGCACAGTGTCCATCCAGGCCCTGCGCATGACAGAGGACAGGGAGTCTTAAAGCCAGACTGTCCAGCCTAAAACAAGACCTCTGGCCACCCTTGGGCCAGGCTGATTTTAGGGTGGCCAGATGTCCGGCTTTAGGCTGGACAGTCCAGTTTTCTGGCTACCTGTTCTCCGTCCGATGCAGTGCCTGGACAGACACAGGGATGTCCACCCTTTCAGTAGCTCACACTCAGACAGCTTCTCCTCCGTGTCTTCACGGAGCCAGGGGGCGTGGCCTCATGTTTAGTGGTGTGTCTTCATGGGAACTGGGGGCGCTGTTTCACGTTTGGGGGAATGGCTGGTGAGGTCTGGCTTTCTGGGGTGAAGACAGTGGCCACTCTAGCTGCTGTGGAGGTCATAGTTAAAGGGGCGGGCTGCTGTAGAGGTCACTGTTAAAGAGGTGGGCTGCTGTAGAGGTCACTGTTAAAGGGGTAGGCTGCTGTAGAGGTCACTGTTAAAGGGGTGGGCTGCTGTAGAGGTCATTGTTAAAGGGGCGGGCTGCTGTAGAGGTCACTGTTAAAGGGGCGGGCCGCTGTAGAGGTCACTGTTAAAGGGGCGGGCACTGTAGAGGTCACTCTCGATATCTTTTAACAACACACACAAACAGTAAATGAAATAAATTAAATATACCCGGGCGAAGCCGGG
This sequence comes from Rhinella marina, assembly GCA_900303285.1. Classification (NCBI taxonomy): domain Eukaryota; kingdom Metazoa; phylum Chordata; class Amphibia; order Anura; family Bufonidae; genus Rhinella; species Rhinella marina. Next base: position 3,008 of record ONZH01013784.1, read on the forward strand.
TCCTTTAGCTAGTATATATATATATATATATATATATATATATATATATATATATACTAGCTGAAGATATATTTCGTCTATTTCATTTAATGCTTGTGTATGTCGATAAAAGATATGAACAGTGACCTCTACAGCACCCTGCCTCCTTAACAATCCCCCCACAGTTCCCTGTCTCCTTAAAATGGGACCTCCACAGCAGCCCACCCCCTTAACCATGACCTTCACAACAGCCTGTCCCTTTAACAGTGAGTTCCACAGCACCTCGCCCCCTTGACAGTGACCTCCACAGGGGCCCGCCCCCTTAACAGTGATCTCTACAGCACCCACCCCTTAACACTGACCACATGTTACAGTCCCCTGACCTGACCTCCACCATTCCTGGCCCCCTTCGACAGAGACCTCCACAATGACTGCCCCTTTAACAGTAACTGTCACAGTACCCCGCTCCCTTAACAGTGACTGTCACAGTACCCCGCTTCCCCTTTAATACTGGCCTCCACAGTCCCCTCCTCCCTTAACAGTGACCTACACAGTGCCCACCCTTTTAACAGTGACCTCCAAAGCAGCCTCCCCCTTAACAGTAGCATCCACAGGCTCTTCCCCTTTAACTGCGACCTCCACAGCAGCCTGCCCCTATGGTGGCCAGAGATCCGGGTTTAGGCTGGACAGTCCGGCTTTCAGACTCCCAGTCCTCCGTCCGGCGCAGAGCCTGGACAGACACAGGGATGTCCTTTTGAACAGCTCAATCTCAGACAGCTGCACTGTGCAGTCTGAGCATGAGCTGCAGGGAGAAAGTCACCCTTGCAGCTGACAGAAATTGATTTTTACCTTCATTTTTTTAATCCCCGTCAGCTGAAGAGTGAGAGGGGGCATGGCCTAATCAGGTCAGGGGCGGGGTTTTTAAGTCCTTCTTTTGAGGGTGGCCTGAACTACAGGTCGATGCCATGGTAATTTATGAGGAAACACAGTGGGTAGCAGTGGAAGAAAACATCTTTTATTACTATTGAACAGTAAATATGTGAAACTTACATTATATTAGGTAATGATTGATGATGAATTAGTCTAAAACATAAGTTATATTTATGGTAACCGGAATACCCCTTTAACAGTGTTATCCACAGTGCCCTGCCCCTTTAAAGCTCACCTACGGCAGTGAAGAAAACTGGCTGGGTTGTTAGGGAAACCAAGTGTGAAACTGTATGGTTAGACTAAGGGCCTGCGAGCTTCTATTGGCTGATAAGGGTCATGTGACCAGGCTTCTATTGGCTAATGCATTTTTTTGGGGAATAACGGTATGTCCTGGAGAACTCAGACCCGTTCTAAAACCTTCCCGGACATCTGATATACCTGTGTGCCATATGGTGATTGTAGCTGCGATGATGTGGATTCTTTTAGCGGACATACACACATACATACACTCAGCTTTATATATTAGATATATATATATATATAGCAGAGGGACAAAACATAAGCAGTACGTAAAGAGCAAAGTGCTGCTACTTGTAGTCCTTGTTTACCTTTATATTGCAGCCATGGTAACATGCACCTGAAAACACTTCTTATACATACTGTAGTCTAACTCTTTTTTGCATAGGGGGGAGTGGATTGCCCTATTTAGATCGTACATTCCCGCCCATCTGGTAGTGTTACTGTATTCCCTGTGGAGATATACAAATGCAGCCCGCTAAACTTTATGATTAACGCGTTAAGTAAAAAATGGCAAAAAATGTTAACTGACTTTTCAATGGAGTTCAAAGGCTTTTGTCATGAGATAACCAAAATAACACTGTGACAGAGTCAATTATAGCTCGGCTACATGTGTATATTTTATTACAAGTGGATTAAAGATTGAAGATTTTATCTCAGTGCTGGACATTTACCCTTTTTTACTGTATTATTTACAGACTGGACCAGTTCCTTGCATGAGAAGCTGTATGGGTAGTGCTGGTGTGATCCTTTCATTCCTGCCCATCTGACTAGAGTGTTATATAGCTGGATTCTACATTGCCCTGGTTCCCATCTGTTAGAAGCCACCTTGTTGCTGATAGATGGGCCTAACACTATTCTGATAAAAGAATATGCACAGACAGCTTCTACTTTTCATATGATAAGTATAGCAGTAAGACAGTTTACATTAATTCATGCTTTCAGTGCTTGCATGTGTTTTTGTGCATAAAGCAGTGTGCTGCTACTGCTATCTACTATGCAGAAAAAAAACTTTATGGCAGTCCTTCAGCCTGTTCTTCCTAAATATATCTACAGCCTACTGCTGGCTGCTGTTGTCAAAGCAATTCTGTATGTTCGAGAACACATATTTTAAAGATAGTATTTTATTGACATAGGAAAACAGTGTAATTTCAGAGACCAGTCCATAAGTGGCCTTCAGAGGTAATGGTTATCAGGGTAGAAAAAAATGAAGATCAACTCAGAGATTTAAAACAAAAAATCCATAAAACAATTTCCCTTTTTTAGTATTCTGTTGCTCTTTTTAAGTGTGAAGCATCCACTGAATATTATCATTTGCAAAAACAGCAATGAAAATTCTAGGGCAAGTGCAATTTTAAAGGAAATATGTGTCAAATAAAAACCATAATCTATCTATTTATCTATCTACATTATTTCTGAATATTAATGGATAACATAGGATATTATAATTATTATCACCAGTATATTCATGCACAGAGAAGCTCAAGAGTAGAGCAGTAGTTTGTAATGGACATTATCCGATCAACCGTTCTGTCTAGTTGATAGTGATATTTGTTATGCCCTGCAGACGGTTTTATGTTTTTTCTTGCAGCTCGAGACATGGTGAAAGTCATATGAAGAAATGAACCAGGTGTTTTCTCCCAGAAGATAAATACCACATGGAGAATGTACTGTCTATGTTTAGGACTACCCATAGTACTAGTAGGCGGCAGTATGCCATTTTTATTCCATCCTACTGACCTGAACATACACTAATTGCCAAATGACTTAAATTTTCCAAGCTAATTACAGTACCTAAGATTATTTTTCTAGAGCCACTCTTTCTCATTTTGTCTTCTTCGGTAGCCCGTCTGCATAGGTTTACACAGCAGAAGCAGTCATTTGCTCACAACAAATAGACCTTGCCCTGTGTGATGCTGTGCAAGGCAAAGGGAGCAACAGAGCAAGGAAATGCTCAGATGCTCAACTCGTACATGGAAAATGATGAATGGAAGCTTATATCCGGGTTTAGTCCTGAACATTGACAACCCCTTTAATTTTGGCTGCTTATTTCCCCTGAAGAGACCACTAGAGTGGAAAATTCCATTTAAATAAAATACTTCCCCATGTAATACATTGTGTAATACTTTGAACCCTCCATAGCAAGATCAATTCTTGTGTCCAGCTCCCAATTCAGGCTCATTGAAAGCCATCCTAAGCAGGTGACCCCATGATGTCCATATACCCTGATATAACATAAAGGCAAGTTTTGTTTTTGTTTTTCCTTATGGGGCAAGTGCTTTAATTAATCAGGTATTTCACTATTCATTTTACCCTCATGTGATACCCATTTTACAAATTAGTAGCAAGCACCCAAGACTATCGGGAAGATTTTTTTTAAATTGGTGTAATGGAAAACTGGCTTAATTGCCCCTAACTGTGAGATTGATCCTTTTATTTTCCACAGGAAAATAAAAAAAAAGGTGGAATCTGATTAGTGGCTATGGGCAACTAAGACAATTTTCCTTTATACCAGTCTTGATAAACCTTCCGCATTATCTTTCAGCAATGGAATATCAAGTTTTTTCTCCTGTGAACTCTGTCTCATTATTTCTACTCACAGCTGTTTATACATTTGATTTTAGAGGAAAGGTGACTATTTGTGCTCTGGCATCTTCACTTAACTAAATTATAGATAATTTCATGAATTTATCCATCGCCCTCTTTTACATCTAACTTTGATATGTTCCACCCTCTGTCAAGAAGAGCATTAGAAATACTCAATTTCTTGGTGTTTGACAACATGACATAACCTGTGGTTTAGAACTTGGTTTTCAAATACAGTTTTAGATCAGACAATCCAGCCTAGTTGGAATAATAATAGAGGAGCATTTGTTCAAAGCATACTTATTTAGGATACTAAATATTTAACTATTGTCCTTGGCAGTGCTACAGAATGTTTAGCGGCAGGAATACCAATTGACTTTTGAATCAGTAGCCACCCATATACCATGAAAGGTTTATTTCAAATGAGCTATCTGTAATTGTTAAATCATATAACACTTCTGTTACATTATTGTTGCCAAGGAAAATTACTCAAATTCATCTGCCTTTCATGGTATCACAGTTGCAGATGAAATAACCCTTTCCACCTGCTGAGGAATATTTAGATATGCCACAGGGCTAAACAACTTATTTCTGCACAGCACAGTGTTCTGGATCACCACTTATATGAGGGGATATATCTAGTTTATTTGCTTTTATTTCAGTACAAAGATCATAAAATGTGTTACTTTACAGAATACAAAGTGCCAATATTAGAAAATTTTTTAATAAGCGTCCAGGCAGTTAAACCAAAAATGTGCAGTCATCAACGTTACAACTAGAGATGAGCGAATCGAAGCTGACGAAGTGGAATTCGTTACGAATTTCATGGAAAATTCGATTTGCAACTAATGCGAATTTCCTGGCGATTCGTAGTAACAAATCTTTTTTTTTTCCTAAAATGGCCGCAAGCACATGGCATGATATGGGGGAAGGATCTCTGGGACAAAGAAGTAAACACCCACAATGCAATCACATGCAGACATGTAGCCAATCAGCAGCCAGCCAGGTCCTGTGATGTCACAGCCCTATAAATAACTCTGCAGCGCTGGAAAGCGCCATTTGCTATTCATGTTGGACCAGAGGAGAGATAGGGCAAACGATAGGAAAATGTTTCAAAATACAAGAAAAGAGATCAGGGATAGATAACCTGAATGGCAGGGATAGGAGAGGGACGATTTGTGGATAGAAAATCAGGCAGTGAATCGCTATCCATATACACTGCAACAGCAGTGCCTCTTGTACAGCACTGTACTTCTTCTGAAGGCTGTTTTGGGGTGCTTCATGCAAAGAAGCACCACTAGTGTCACTTTTTTGCAGTGCAGTGCAGTGAAAGAGGGTTGGAGCCTTGTTTAGGGGTACATTAGAAAAAAATATATATATAAAAAAAAATAGTGAATCTCAGTTTGTGGGGTAATTAGTTTTAGTTTTAAATAAGTATTTGTGGCCTCATTCGCCATCCAAGCAAAAAAGCGTTACATTGATGTAAGGTAGTCAGTGAATATCATTTAAAAATATATATATCTCAGTTTGTCGGGTGGTTAGTTTCAAATAAGTATTTTAGGCCTCATTCGCCATCCAAGCAGAAAAGCATGACATTGCTGTAAGGTAGTCAGTGAATATCATTAAAAAAAAATATTGAATCTGAGTTTGTGGGGTTGTCAGTGTTACTTTTAAATAAGTATTTGTGGCCTCATTTGCCATAGAAAAAGAAAATAGTGTTGTACTGCAGTTCAGCAACCCATTGTATTTCTCAAATAAATAGTTAGGTTGTTGTGCGAGGCAGTGAGTGGATTTTTAATTTCCTTTTATTTTAAATTTGTAATCAATCAGTATGTCAGACAGAGCGGTGACAGGCCCTTCACAGGGGAGGGGCAGTGCCACAAATGTTTCTGGAATAGGCACAGGTCGCAGCAGAGGAAGGGGTCACTTGGCGAGGCCAGAGCTACCGGTTTCATCTAGTAGTCGTGTGTTGACCACCAACCCAGCGGTTCTTGAATGGTTGACTCGGTCATCCACTTCCTCCCAGATGACATCGGACACCCCTAGCCAAGAGTCGGTGGGTTTGTCAGATACAACCCTTAGTTGGCATGGGCCTGGAGAACCTCCAGTGCCCTCACCTGTCCTCAACCTGCCTCTGTCCTTTTCGGTTCCCTCAGCCAGAGAAGTACTATATGCTGTGGGCTCTGAGCCACTATACAGCGAGGACGAACTACTTGAGGATGGTCAGCAGCTACTGGGAAGCCAAGAGGTGGGGCAGAAATCCACTCCTTCCAGTAGGCGATCAAGTACTGATGAGGAGAGTGTATCGGGAGGTGATGTTGAGAGCGGTCAGGCATTGTACACAGAGACAGTTGAGGAGGACATTAGCGACGTGCAAACTGTAGTTGACGATGATGTAGCCGATTGCACTTGGGAGCCGGGTGAAGCAAGGGATTCATCCTTATCGTCATCTGTAGACGAGACTGACAGCTTGTGCATGAGGCAGCTGTGCAGCCAGAAAGTCGGTAGTGTGGGTGGGAGTTAGCGTAGTGGCAGCAGTGCGAGGTCGGGAGCCAAACGGGCACGGGGTAGACCGCACTCTTCTCAGGGGATTTCCGACTTTGAAAAGAGTGGCACAGGGGCTCAGCCAGGCAGCAGAGGTACTACTCAGTCAGTGCGGAGTGTTGGTGGTAAAATCGCCTACTCAGCGGTGTGGACGTTTTTTGTTAAGACGCCTGAGGAGGTGAACATGGCTATATGTAGAATCTGTGGTCAGAAAGTGAAGCGTGGCCAGGGTGCAAATGCAGCATCACCACAAAGTGGCCTGGGAGAACCGTGGCTCAGATGTGGCGGTCCACTCGGCAGCAGCAGCATCACCCAGTGGCACGCAGCCCATTTCAGGCAGTCAAGGCTCCAGCACCTCTGCCGAAGGGAGCTGTCCCTATTCATCTACCGCTCCAGGTGCTTCTGCTCCTCCTCCTCTTATTCATCGCCACTCATTACGGCAGCAGTCGTTCACCGAGGCGATTGCAAAGAGACAGCAGTACACGTCCAGCCATCCTACAGCGCAGAAGCTGACCGTGCTCCTGTCCAAGTTGCTCGTGCTGCAGTCCTTCCCTTTTCAACTGGTGGACTGTGCACCGCTCAGAGAAATGATGGCTTGTGCCGAGCCGAGGTGGAGAGTGCCAAGCCGTCATTTCTTTGCCAAAAAGTCAGTCCCAGCCCTGCACAAATATGTAGAAGAGAAGGTGGCCCAGTCCTTGAGCCTGTCGGTGTCTGCCAAAGTGCACGGCAGCGCCGACGTGTGGAGTTGCAACTATGGTCAGGGACAGTACATATCCTTTATGGCCCACTGGGTCAATGTGCTTCCTGCCCAGCCACACGAGCAACTTGGACAGGTGACGCCACTTTCTCCTCCTCGTTGTCAAACTGCTGATCCTGCGCTAATGTCCGGCTCCTTCTCCACCACCTCAGCCTCCTCTGTAGGGCCAAGTCATAGCGCTCCTCCAGTGTACCACATGTGCAGGGCACAGCGGTGTCACACAGTTCTACGCCTGGTTTGCCTGGGTGAACGAAGTCACACGGGGGAGGAACTGCTCCGCGTCATGCAAGAAGAAATCGATTGCTGACTTTCTCTGCGATAACTAAAAATTGGAACCATGGTGACAGACAACGGAAAGAACATGGTGTCCACGCTGCACCAAGGAGGGCTGAGCCATGTGCCCTGCATGGTGCACGTATTTAATCTAGTTGTCAAACGTTTCCTCAAGTCTTATACCCAACTGCAAAACATTCTAAAAATGGCCAGGAAACTTTGCATGCACTTCAGCCATTCTTACAGCGCCAAGCACACCCTCTTTGAGCTGCAGCGGCAGAATGGCATCCCCCAACATAGGCTGATATGTGACGTTTCCACCCGTTGGAATTCTACCCTCCATATGTTGGACCGACTGTACGAACAGAGAAAGGCCATAAACGATTTCTTAATGATCCAAGCGGACAGGAGTACTCCCCTGTGTAACTTTTATGTCAGCCAGTGGCAGCTCATGCGTGACACCTGCCGCTTGCTCAGGTCCTTTGAGGAGGCCACGTTATTTGTCAGTCGCCAGGATTACGGTATGAGCAACGTCATTCCACTGCTTCATGTCCTGGAACAGATGCTACAAAATCTTTCTGGTCAGGGGAAGAGAGACGTGGAGACTACATCTCATAGTCACATGAGTCCGGTGGGGGCTGATCTGGAGGAGGAGGACATTGGAGCACAAGCATTTAGTGGTTTTTCTACCCAGGTGACAGAAGAGGAGGAGCAGGAGCAGCCAGAGGAGGTAGAGGGAGATGCGGAAGATGAGGCAGATGACCCAGAGACACCATGGCAGTATACAGTGGAGTTGGAGGCAGGGAGTCCCTCCGAGTCACTTGCGCAAATGGCCTGATGCATGCTCACTTGCTTACGTAGTGACAGCCGAATAGTCACCATCCGGCAGAGGGATGACTTCTGGCTCTCCACCCTCTTGGACCCTCGCTACCGGTCTAAAATTGGGGCCTTTTTTTCACCTGCTGAGATGGAGGACAAACTGAAGTACTATAGAGACATCCTATGTAGTCAGTTGGCTGCTGGCTATCCTTGTCCATCCTCTCGCAGGTCTGATCAGGGGGTCCCTCAGTGCTCACGTACCACTACCACGGCTGCTGTGGGGGGGTCGGGGGTTAGGAGCAGTACCAGCTCCATCGGCAGCAACTTGAGTCTGGAGTCGCTGAGCAGCTTTCTTCACCCGCCAAGTGCGGAAAGTACTCACCAGCAGCGGCGGCAGCAGCAGTAGTAGGTAGACCAGGAGCAGACCCTGAACCACCAGGTGGTGACCTACTTGGAAAGCACCCTGCCACCCCACATTGAAGATCCGCTGGACTAGTGGGCAGTCAAACTGGATTTGTGGCCGCAACTGGCCGAGTTTGCACTGGAAAAGCTGTCCTGCCCGGCTAGTAGTGTGGCATCAAAGCAGGTGTTCAGTGCGGCGGGGGCCATAGTTACCCCAAGGAGAACTCGCCTGTCCTTCCAAAATGTGGAAAGACTCACTTTTGTCAAGATGAATCAGGCGTGGATCAGCCAGGATTTCGACCCACCAACGCCTGATGCATCAGATTAGATCAGCCATGATGCGTCACCCAAACCTTGACAAATGAGACTGTATTCTTCAGGCTACCTGCCTCAGCCACTCTTATAATGCTGCCACCCGCCTGATGCCACACATCTACCAGCTGCACCTTCTACCACCCAGCATCTTTACCAGTGACTTTACCACCAACCTCTCCACTCTGTCACTGACTCAATATGTAGCCTTCTGATGATGCTGCCACCTCAACAATCAGGTCTCCTCATGCTGCTACTGCTGTCACCTCCAGGCTATGTCACCATGCCACTCTTTGCCCTGATTCTGCTGCTGCCACCTCCACACGCTGTCTCCCAGCTGCCGCTACCTCCAAACTATGTAATTGTGCCACTCTGCGGCCTACTCATGCTGCGTCCGCCGCCTCCACACACTGTCTCCTAGCTTCTGCTACGTCCAAACTATGTAATTGTGCCACTCTGTGGCCTGATGCTGCTGCATCTGCCGCCTACACACGCTGTCTCCCCGCTGCTGCTACGTCCAAACTATGTAATTGTGCCACTCTGTGGCCTGATGCTGCTGCGTCCGCCATCTACTCACGCTGTCTCCCAGCTGCTGGTACGTCCAAACTATGTAATTGTGCCTCTCTGTGGCCTACTCATGCTGCGTCCCAGCTGCCGCCTCCACATGCTGTCTCCCAGCTACCGCTACATCCAGACTATGTAATTGTGCCACTCTGTGGCATGATGCTGCTGGGTCCGCCGTCTACTCACGCTGTCTCCCAGCTGCCGCTACATCCAAACTATGTAATTGTGCCTCTCTGAGGCCTACTCATACAGCATCCCAGCTGCTGCCTCCACACGCTGTCTCCCAGCTGCCGCTACGTCCAAACTATGTAATTGTGCCTTTCTGTGGCCTACTTATGCTGCGTCCCATCTGCCCCCTCCACACGCTGTCTCCCCACTGCTACTGCGTCCAAACTATGTAATTGTGCCACTCTGTGGCCTGATGCTTCTGCGTCCGCCGGCTACTCACGCTGTCTCCCAGCTGCCGCTATGTCTAAACTATGTAATTGTGCCTCTCTGAGGCCTACTCATGCAGCATCCCAGCAGCCGCCTCCACGCTGTCTCCCAGCTGCCGCTATGTCTAAACTATGTAATTGTGCCTCTCTGAGGCCTACTCATGCAGCATCCCAGCTGCCGCCTCCACACGCTGTCTCCCCGCTACCGCTACGTGCAAATTATGTAATTGTGCCACTCTGTGGCCTGATGCTGCTGCATCCGCCACCTACTCATGCTGTCTCCCAGCTGCCGCTACGTCCAAACTATGTAATTGTGCCTCTCTGTGGCCTACTCATGCTGTGTCCCTGCTGCCGCCTACTCATGCTATCTCTCAGCTGCCGCTACGTCCAAAGTATGTAATTGTGCCACTCTACGGTATGTTGCATTTAAATTTTTTTGACTGCTGCTGCCTCTCCCAGGGTATGTCCCTGTGTCATTCTGTCTCTTTAAAATTAGTACCACTCCTGCTGCCTCTCCAACTCTGTTGCCTTGAAATGTATTCGACTGCTGCCTCTTGCAGCTGCTGTTACGGTGTCACTCTGTGGCCTTGAAATTTGTTTGACTGCTGACTCTTGCAGCTTCTGTTACGGTGCCTCTCTGTGGCCTACTCATGCTGCGTCCCAGCTGCCGCCTACTCACGCTGTCTCCTAGCTGCCGCTACGTCCAAACTATGTAATTGTGCTACTCTAGGGTATGTTGCATTTAAATTTTTTTGACTGCTGCTGCCTCTTCCAGGGTATGTCACTTTGCCATTCTGTCTCTTTAAAATTAGTACCACTTCTTCTTCCTCTCCAACTCTGTTGCCTTGAAATGTATTCGACTGCTGCGTCTTGCAGCTGCTGTTACAGTGTCACTCTGTGGCCTTGAAATTTTTTTGACTGCTGACTCTTGCAGCTTCTGTTACGGTGCCACTCTGTGGCCTTGAAATTTGTTGGACTGCTGACTCTTGCAGCTTCTGTTACGGTGCCACTCTGTGGCCTCAAAATTGATTTAAATTTTTTGGACCTTCTGCTCGGCAGTATGTCAATCGTAAATTTTTTGTACGTTCTGTAGTCCCATTCCATTATTCATAGCTCAAGTACTGTATACAGGAAACAGAGCTAACTGTAGTTGATGATGATGTAGCTGATTACACTTGGGAGCCGGGTGAAGCAAGGGCTTCATGGTCAATATCGTCATCTGCAGACAAAGATTCCACTGCTGCTAGCTCAAGTATACAGGAAACCCTGTTTGTTTTGAACACTTGCATTTTTAAAAGTAAACGATTCCGGCCCCCGGGACACTCAGCGATGAGCATGGGGGAGGCGAGAGGCAGGGGGTCCCACAGGTGGAAGCTCAGCCCCCTGCAGACCGCCAGCTCGATCTCAAGATGGAACTTCTCAGTTGCTGCGTCTGCCGCCTACTCATGCTGTCTCCCAGCTGCCGCTACGTCCAAACTATGTAATTGTGCCACTGTGCGGCCTACTCATGCTGCGTCCTTGCTGCCGCCTACTCACGCTGTCTCCCAGCTGCTGCTACATCCAAAGTATATAATTGTGCCACTCTACGGTATGTTGCATTTAAATTTTTTTGACTGTTGCTGCCTCTCCCAGAGTATATCACTGTGCCATTCTATCTCTTTAAAATTAGTACCACTCCTGCAACTCTGTTACCTTGAAATGTATTCGACTGCTGCCTCTTGCAGCTGCTGTTACGGTGCCACTCTGTGGCCTTGAAATTTGTTTGACTGCTGAATCTTGCAGCTTCTGTTATGGTGCCACTCTGTGGCCTTGAAATTTGTTTGACTGCTGCCTCTTGCAGCTGCTGTTACTGTACCACTCTCCTCTGCAGCATCATGTAATTCATAAATTCTTGGTACGTTCTGTTGTCCTATTCCATTATTCAAAGCTCAAGTACACAGGAAGCCCTGTTTGTTTTGAACACTCAAATTTTTAATAGTAAACGATTCCAGGCCCCGGGACACTCAGCAATGAGCATGGGGGAGGCGAGAGGCAGGGGCTCCCACAGGTAGTAGATCAGCTCCCTGCAGACCGCCAGCTCAATCTCAAGACGGAACTCCGAACTTTCTTGGCTTCTTGGGTCAATACTGACATTTTGTCACAGTCGAGGCAAAGCTGGAGCTTTCACTGGTGCAGAGGTGCTCCTCTGTCTTATGTTCCCGTCCGCTGGCATAACCAGCCCCGATACTGATAAGAACATATGCGACAGTTGATCTTAACCAAAAGGACGAGAATTTTTTATTACGGTCTGCTCTTCAGGGTATGTCATTCTGCCACTCTGTGGCCTACTTATGCTGCTGCCACCTGGCCACACTGTCGTTGTGCCACTCTATAATCTGCTGATGCTGCTGCCACTGCTATCTCAAACCTGTCTGGGGGGCTCTGCTTGTATAAGCGTGTAATAGAACAGGTTCTGTCTAAATGTATGTGAAATCAGTGAATTGGTGTAAAAGGCGTGAGCTTTTGGCGCTCTAGTAGGATCTTGGGCCTCTGCACGATTCTTTATAGCTGGCGCTAACATTGACCTGTAAGGCTGAGTTTAGACTTGAGTTGTTTGGTGAGTTTTGGCCCCTTAACTGCCCAAATACATAAAAGTGTGCAGCCATTCTAAAAAGCCTGTTATGTGCGTGTCACACTGGCTCACAGTATTCTTCCACTACCACAGTAGAACACCGAGTGTACTCAAGCGCAATGCTGGCATTCACTGTAATGTTGATTTGTACGCTAATGCTACGCATTGTATGCTAATGCGTACGAATTTGTATGCTAATGCGTATGCATTTGGACGCTAATGCATACGCGTTGTGTGCAAATGCGTACAAATTCAGTTAATTTGCATACTTTTACGAGTGAAAGGAGTAAAAGAGAAGAAGTCGCGATTCTGACCTTTTTCTATTAACCAGACACACTCCCCTCTGGTTTAGTCCGATTGACTAACATTATGCTTGGTTGCTTGGCCAGAGCACCAGAGCATACGAGCAAAGAAGTGCTCGCTCAACACTACTCCCTATGCGTTTTACTGTAAAGCACAGTGTTCTACACCACTATCCAGGCTCTCTGCAGCCCGGGAGTAGTCGTTTTTTAACGCGATTTGCAACAAATTTATTCGGATCGTAGCAAATTTTTTTTAAAAATTCGCTCATCTCTAGTTACAACCATTACAAATATTAAAGAGGTTTTCCATTTAAAATCTAAGAATTACTTCCAAACATAAATCTTTAATTTGTTATATAAAATATTTCAATTACAGATGAGCAAATATCATGAAATTCATTTAATGTCTGGTTCACCAAATCTGTCAAAAAACTACTTAAACTGACTGTGCTTATGTTTATGTTTTTTTAAAATTAAAAAAAAAATTCCAAAAATTGTCATGTATTGCTTAAACAGTATATTGGGAAAAACCTTGGGGGTCGATTATCATGCTGAAATATGCCTAAATTAGGCATATTTCAGGCACAGATTGCAGCTTAACAGCTAGTTGTGCTGCAATGTGTGACTTTGCCCCACTCACCACAGGTCTAAATAAGTAGGTGTGGTGTGGGAGGGGAAGAGGACAGGTTGGTAGTAGAGATGAGCGAGCACTAAAATGCTTGGGCGCTCGTTATTCGAGTCGAACTTTTCCCGATGCCCGGGTGCTCGTTTCGAATAACGAACCCCATTGAAGTCAATGGGAGACTCGAGCATTTTTGCAGGGGACCAAGGCTCTGCCTAGGGAAGGCTGGGTGAAAACCTGGAAACCTCAGAAAATGATGGAAACACCACGGAAATGGACAGGAAACAGCAGGGGCAGCATGCATGGATGCCTCTGAGGCTGCCTAATCCCACCATTACCCCAAATTCTCCTAGTGGGGCATGTGTGGTATTGATTCTTCTCAGTTTAAAATCGTATACGTCCCCTATCTTGGGACCATATATTTCATGGATTTTTCGAACACGGAAAAGGAAAAAGAGCTTGCTCTGGCCAGGGGAGTGTCTTTCCTACTGCAGCTAAGGGGACGTGTCCATGCTCTGCCTATCACAGGTCTGGAGGCAATTAAAAGGAGAACAAAAAAAAAACATCAGTACAATATCTAATACGTCCCCTATCCGGGTAAATTGTTTGGAGAGAGGGCCTGTAGGTGGGGGGCAGGCTGGGGGGAAGGAGGTTTAGCTGGAAGAGCCAGAGGAGTGCCCCCTGGGCTAGCGTGTGTGGTGGTGACAACAGCCGGATGGATTTGGAAAAACTCTAGCATCAACCGGTACGGTATGTATTCTTCTGAGTTTAATACCGTATACGGCACCTATCCGGAAAAATAGTTTGGAGAGAGAGAAAGAGAGGAAAAAGACGTGCAGTATGAAGCAATTACACAGAAACTATTAGATTAGGCAGATGTGGTCTGCTTAATTGCAACCCAGACAAATGAGAGAAAGAGAGGAAAATGACGTATTTTTAAAAGTGACGTTCAGTATAGATCAGGGGTGCACAACATTTTCAGGGTGGGGGCCACATTGTCCGACTGAACCAACGTCAAGGGCCGAAAATAAATTTAAAGGGTATTAGCAACTGAAATACTGTATTTATGGCAGATTGAACACACAGTGTATACCATTAATGTCTAGTTACAGTTCCAGGAGTCCCGTCTAATGGGAGAAATACATGAAAAATGCATGTGAGCAGCCACAAAACATGGACATACATGTCTGTTACCAGATGGATGGGGCCACACAGAATGGTATCAAGGGCCGCATGTGGCCCACCCCTGGTATAGATCAAGTGTGGTATGTGTTCTATGTATACTACTCAGTTTAATACCGTATATGGCAGCTATCCGGAAAAATAGTTTGGAGAGAGAGAAAGATAGGAAAAAGACGTAAATTGTTTGGAGAGAGGGCCTGTAGGTGGGGGGGGCAGGCTGGGGGGAAGGAGGTTTCGCTGGAAGAGCCAGAGGAGTGCCCCCTGGGCTAGCGTGTGTGGTGGTGACAAAAGCTGGATGTAGTTAGAATGACAACACAGGACCCCAACTTAAAAATTTAGCATCAACCGGTACAATTGTCAATTATGAGCTCGATCAAGTGTGGCTTGACTTTTTAGATGGAGAATGCATGTGGTCACGTACTCCCTGGAACCCCATAGTCACCCCTTCTCTGATGTGCTACCCCAGAACATTCTCTGCCCCAATTTGCAAGACCTTTTGCAGTCTCCGTGTGCTGACAGTGGGGATTTATCAGTGTTGTCTGAGGAGGTGGTGGACAATGGCGAGACACAGGTGTCGGGGGGTGAGGTAGTTGAAAGTGAAGCAAGTTACAGTGGGGACTCCTTGGGGGGAGTTTCTCATGATGGGACAGATTCAACTTGGGTGGATCAGGCACAGGAACAGATCAATTTTTTTTTTTGTGTTTATTTGACTTTTATTTAGCACAAATAACCACAGAGATATTTATTTGTTATCTTTGCTGCGCAGTCTGGCGTTGGGGTTCGTCACTTTGATGGCGAGCTGTGCCGCTCCCTCCCCAATGGTCTTTAGGTTCTTAGATGGAGACGTTGTGGGCGATTTCTGCACAGAAGGACTTGTTGCTCATCAACAGAACCTCGAGCTCCTTGACATTGTGGGACCAGGAATTTGCGGAACCCTGTGGGCAGCATGTGTTTGGTCTTCTTGTTGCTACCGTTATCCAATGTTGGGCAATATAGATACGCAGGTAATATTATTTTTTCACACCTATCCCAAAAATAAAATTTACGCAGTTTGCGCAAATAAAACTGGAAACTGGAATTGGAGAGAGGGCCTGTAGGTGGACCTCCGGAAAAATTG
>ONZH01013785.1:0-19098 GCA_900303285.1 Rhinella marina
CACTGTGTGCAATAATTATTTGAAGGGCACTATCTGTGTGGTACTAGTGGCACAGTACTGGGGCTGGTAGGATGATTTGTCCAGAAGACGGGAGGATGATGGAAAAGTAGTAAACTAAGATTTTTTTCTGTCAAACTGCAGAGATGAGAAATGGCTGAAAAATGGCGGTCTGGTCTGAAAGAAGAAGATGAGGAAAGAGAACATCTACATCAGAGGAGACGTCACTGGATGTAAGAGGTATGGGGCGCTGTATTAGGCTACATTTACACGAACGTTGTGTTTTGCAGCCTGCAAATTGCGGATCCGCAAAAAACGGATGATGATCCGTATGGCATCCGTTTTTTTTGCGGATCCACTATAACAATGCCTATCCTTGTCCACAAAACGGACAAAAATAGGACATGTTCTAATTTTTTTGCTGGGCTACGCAACAGACATAGCATTTTTTGCTGAACTCTTGCACCAGGGCCCATGAGCCTTTAGCTATGCCCCTGCTGCATAGTATTTCCTATGGAGCACTTGCATGTAACACTACATAGAAAAGTAGTAAAATCATCATAGACTCCAATGCAAGTGCATTTGAGTCTATGATAACAGCAATCCAGGGGCGTAGCAATAGGGGAAGCAGGGGAAGCAGCTGCTTTGGGGCCCAGACCCACAAGGGGAGGGAGACTAAAAGATTTTATTGTCAGGCCCCCCTCAACAGTATTAAACAATGACATTATATACAGTGACACTATAGAAAGCGGATGGAGCGGCTGTCAGGCCTTGTCTGGGAGAGCTCAATCTTGACTAGCCACAAGAGTGAGGGTTGCATGTGAGTTTGGGGTTGCGAGGAAGTTTCTGGGGGGGCCCCATTCAGAAATTTGCTGTGGGGCCCAGTTAGTTGTAGTTACGCCACTGCAGCAATCAGATGATTGCTTGTTATAGTTCCCTATGGGAACTATAAAAAAAGTGTAAAATAATTAAATAAAGTTTTTTAAAATAAAAAAACATAAAAATTCAAATCACCCCCCTTTCCCCAAAATAAAAATAAAACTAAAAACTAAAAAAATACACATCATGGGTATCGCCATGTGCAAAAACGCCCATACTATAAAAATATAAAAATTTCTTTCCCATACAGAAAACAGCGAAATGGAAAAAAGCGTCAAAATGGCCAATTCTACGTTTTTGGTCGCTTATTTTCTAAAAAAAATTTAATAAAAAGTTATCAAAAAATCATACACACCCCAGAATGGTATAAATGAAAAGTTCAGATCGCCCCGCAAACAATGAGCCCCCATATACAGCTCCGTACACATAAAAACCAAAAAGTTATAGTGGTCAAAATATGGTGAAAACTATAGATATAAGATATCGCCGGATTTGTACTGACCTGTAGAATGAAAGTAACTGGTCAGTTTTATTGCACATCGAACGTCGTAAATAAAAAAACCCATAAAACTGTGGCGGAATTGCTTTTTTTTTTTTTTTGCGAAGTCAACCGATTTGGAATTTTTTCCCCGTTTCCCACTACATCATATGCAATATTAAATGGTGGCATTGGAAAGTACAACTTGTCCCACAAAAAACAAGCCCTCATACAGCTATGTGAACAGAAAAATAAAAAAGTTATGGCCCTGTGAAGGCAGGGAGCGCCAAACGAAAACACAAAAACAAAAACCTCCTGGGGTAAAAAGGTTAAGGAGGTGGAGGAGTCAAGGTCAGTAAATTACACACACAGCACTGCTGTGTATATAACTAACAAACACAGCTGTCATACACACACAGCACTGCTACATACACCCCATGACAAACACAGCCCTCCTACACAGCTGACATGTGTACACAAAAGACTTCTAATACACACCTAACAAACACAGCTGACATACACACAGAGCACAGCTGCATGCACCCAATGACAAACATAGCACTGCTACACAGCACTGTTATACATGTCTATTATCTTTATTAAAAGATCACATTTCACTACATTTACACCACAGTATTGTCTTCCTTGTTCTGACCCCTCCCACTCATGACATCATCAAATTCCTTCAAGCTTCCAGTAATAGGAGTTTTCATCTACTTTCACTGTGCCTTAGGACCTTTCAGCATGGAGATGGCTGTGTTCCTCTGCAAGATTGCACACCCGACTGATTGCTCTGATCGTACGGATCTGTGTCAGGCAGGAAGAGAGAGAAATGTGCAGTATCAGCACTCTGCCAGATCATAAAGGTAAATGCCTTATCATGCCATATGGCATACCTCCCAACCGTCCCGGATCTAGCGGGACAGTCCGGGATTGCAGTGGCTGTCCCAGTACGGGGAAGGTATGTTCCGGTGTCTGGCAGCTGTCCCTGCGTCGGACGCAGAGACAGTTGCCTGTATTATAATGAAGCAGAGAGCCGACATCGGCTCACTGCTTCATCCATCACCCCCCCCCCCCCCCCGCACAGACCAGAGCAGCCGATGTTCTGCTGCTGATGCTTCTATGAAGAAGGTAAGTATATGGTGTTTATTTTGTTTATTTTTTTAACTTTCTGTGAGTGGCACAATGTGGGCATATTACTGGGGGCACAACATATTACTGGTGGGACACAATGTGGGCATCTTACTGGTGGCACAACATTACTGGGGGCACAATGTGCACAGCTGGGCATATTACTGGGGGCACATAACGGCATATTACTGGGGGCACAGCTGGGCATATTACTGGGGGGCACATAACAGAGCATATTGGTGGGAGGCACAGCTGGGCATATTAATGGGGGTACATAACTGGGGAATAATTACTATGTGGAGGCATTAAGTGGACTGGGTGGGATTGGGTGTATAGTTATGTTTTGGGCGGAGTTAGAGGCAGGCTTTAACAAATCAGACAAGCAGGCTTTAACAAATCAGAAAAACACTTCAGTTGAAAGTCCTGGTGTTCTTTCACACGACGCTGCTATTTCAGCACAAAAAGTCCAAGTCCAGGGTTATATTGACCTGTCTTCCCCAAACAGGTCTCAAGCCTTCATCCAGGCACAGGCCTCCTCTCCCTACTGCTGCCGTTCAGCTGGCTTTTAAAACAGTTAGGTGTCAGCAAAGCCCGGATCGGCACCTAAGATCCAGTCCGGTGCTTGACCTCACCTGGCTGTCAATCAGTCCAGCAGCACATGCTGGGAGTAAAATACCTTCCATCAAGCAACAGACCATTCACTGTGTCACTATATATATATATATATATACTGTATATATATATCTATATATATTGTGAGACACTGAAGGGGTTAATCCTGGATGGCCGGTATATTTCTCCTGGGTTCAGCTACTATGCCTACTAGAGACTGAGGGAAGTTCATGTCTCCCAACAGGAGACATGGGAAACCAGGAAAGTGCGATATGGTCTCCAGCAAAAGTAGTTGCTGGAGACATTTTGATAAAGTGTGTTTGGGCCTGGTTTTTGGGATGGATGACAGGTTTGGCAGTGGGGTCATCCATCCCACTTCCTCCACTCCAGGTCTTAGGGTTTGGAGTCAGGCACCACAGGTGCTGAGGCTGGACCATTAGCAGGTCCATAAAGACTGCAAGTTGTGCAGACAGAAGGAGGCTGGGTGCAGCTAGGAATGCTGAAGGCTGCTGGCCTCAGGAGATACGTTGGACGCTATCAAAGGTAAAAACCTTGTGGACTGAATTGCATAACGTGTTGTATTCGTGTGGCTGTAGCTAGACGCACGTATAGTGAGGGAAACTGTCCTATGTTTAGGTAGTGCTGGACAAGCAGGGTTTATTTTGTTTGTGCCTGAAGCAAAGGCTGTATTATCATTTATTTTGAGCTTGAGAATAAACGCAGGCCAAGCCTGCATTTGGACTTTATCTGTGTCTGGGACTCTGACTGCTGTTCACACCGCAAACCCGCACCCTACCGAGCTAACTTCCCCACATATGGTGGAGGATGCGGGCATGGTGAACAAAAACGCAGTCTTAAAGAGACACACACACTAAAAGGACTGATTTGTTGTTTGCCGCTCTATGTCTTGGGTGAAGGCGGCAGGTGAATTCTCTAAAAAGGCGGTGGCAATGGAGGACCTGGTCAAACAGATGATCCAAGCCAGTCTGCAGCAACAAGACGCTAATCGCCAACAACAAGAAGCCACTCGACAACAGCAGGAGATCAGTCGGCAACAGTACGAGGCCTCCCAAGCCATGCTACAACAGCAGCAGACGATGCTACAACAGCAAGTTGAGATGAATAGACTGTTGGTAGAAAAATTGGCAGGAGCCTTGACCGTACCCCCAGCTTTAACTACGGAGAGAACCCAAAGTGTGCAACCATCTGTGAGGGCCACAGTGCAAGCCACGCTGCAAAAAATGACACCTACCGACGACGTAGAGGCGTATCTTGCTGTCTTTGAAAGAATTGCAGAGCGTGAATTGCTGCCTGTGGACCAGTGGGCAGATGTCGTGGCGCCTTACCTAACCGGTGAACCCCAAAAGGCCTACTTTGACCTGAGTGGGTTGGACTCCCGAGACTACGCCAAGCTAAAGGCCGAGATCCTGGCTCGGTTGGGGGTAACCATGCAGGTGCGTGCAGGGCGGGTGCATGCCTGGACTTTCTTGGAAAACCTCCCACCACGGTCCCAGATGCATGACCTGATCCACCTGGTGTCAAAGTGGCTACAGCCGGAGAAGTGCCACTCCAGCACAGATCGTGGAGAGGGTCGTCCTAGACAAGTTCACTCGTACTTTGTCGCCTCGTATACAGCGCTGGGTTGGGCAAGCAGGACCTACAGATGCGGACCAGCTGGTAAACCTGGTGGGAGCGGTATCGTGCCACTGAGGAGCTGCTACAGACCTCCTCCGGCAGGGGCAATGCCAGGGAGACCAAGACGACTAAAAGTGCGGGTAAGACTGCTCCAGTTACTCGAGATCTGAGGCAGGCGACACAGAGAGGTGACCCTGAAAGGGGGCCAGCAGTTAGGCCTACGACGGGGGTCTGGCGACAGAGACCAAGGGCGCATACAGTGTTGGCGGTGCCGTGAGTGGGGACACATTGCGGCTAACTGCCCCCTTACCGTCGAGCCCATGGACTGCAATACCTCCAGGCGTGTTTCTCTATTTGCCCGGTTCCGTTCTGGCGGCAGAGAGTGTGCCCGGGACTGAACCACAAATGTGCACTGTCATCATTGGGGGTTACTCAGTGTCTGCCCTGCTGGACTCAGGAAGCCTGGTCACCCTCGTGCATGGGTCTTTGATGGGTTCGGGGATATACAGTGGACGGACTATTGGGGTGTTGTGTATCCACGGGGACACACGGGAATACCCACCGCTGATGTCACCATAGGCACCTCTTGCGGTGCTATTACCCATGAGGTGGGCGTGGTTAAGACTCTAGTTCATGAAGTCATCATAGGAAGAGACTTTCCATTGTTTTGGGACTTGTGGGAGGGAAAAACCACGCATTGTGCAAAACGTGTTATTATTGATGATGATGATGATGATGATGATGTTGGGGATAACAGGGTTCAGGATATAACCCCCGAGCCTTATGACCCAGACACCGAGGTACCAGCAGTAGGGGTGACCCCAAGTGAAAGTGGGAAGTTTCCCCTAGCAGTGTTGGTAGGTGACATGGAAGAACCAGAGGAGGGTCCGGATCTGCCGGACTTGGAGGTGTCACGGGACAATTTTGGGACAGCCCAGCTTAGAGATCCCTTGCTGGTAGGAGCCCGTGAAAATGTTACTGTAATCAATGGGGTCCCCCAAGTTCCCGGGGCTGATACAAGGTACCCTTACTTTGCAGTGAATCAGGAACTACTCTACCGTATAGATAAGGTACGGGGGAGGAGCTTGAACAGCTGGTTGTGCCTCAGCCCTATCCGCCGAACAATATTAGACTTAGCCCATAAGCATGGCATTGGGAGGTCATTTGGGCTATGAGAAAACCCTAGAACGGGTCTTACGGAGGTTTTACTGGCCAAGTGTATATCCCAGCGTAAAAAGGTACTGTGAGTCCTGCCCTGTGTGTCAGTTAACGGCCCCTATGTCTCACTTCAGGAGTCCCTTAGTACCACTGCCCATCATAGAGGTACCTTTTGACAGAATTGCAATGGATCTAGTTGGCCCGGTGGTGAAATCCGCTAGAGGGCATCAGTACATACTGGTTGTATTAGACTACGCCACCGATATCCTGAGGCGGTACCTCTGAGAAACACCTCTGCAAAGGTCATTGCCAGAGAGCTGTTTAACATGTTCTCCCGAACTGGCATTCCTAAAGAGATCCTCACCGACCAGGGGACCCCGTTTATGTCACGGGTCATGAAGGAGATGTGCAAGCTCTTAAAAATTAAACACCTGCGTACGTCAGTATATCATCCCCAAACTGACGGACTTGTTGAAAGATTCAACAAGACCTTGAAGGGCATGTTAAAGAGGGTGGTTAGCCAGGATGGTAAAGACTGGGATTGTTTATTGCCCTGTTTGATGTTTGCAATACGTGAGGTACCCCAGTCCTCCACCGGGTTCTCTCCATTTGAGCTAGTATATGGCCGACACCCTCGAGGGCTTCTGGATATCGCCAAGGAGACCTGGGAGCAAGAACACACCCCCTACAGAAGTGTTATCGAACACATTGCCCTCATGCAGGATCGGATAGCGGCCGTTATGCCCATAGTGAAGGCCCACTTAGAGCAAGCACAGGAGGCCCAGAGTCGCGTGTATAACAGGTCGGCTAAGGTCAGAACCTTTGCGCCAGGGGACCGAGTGCTCGTCTTGGTGCCGACTGTAGAAAGCAAATTTTTGGCCAAGTGGCACGGGCCATATGAGGTTATTGAAAAGGTGGGGGAAGTCACCTATAAGGTGCACCAGCCCGGTAGAAGGAAGCCTGAGCAAATTTACCATGTTAATTTGCTGAAGCCATGGAAAGAGCGAGAGTCCTTGTCTGCAGTGAGTTTACCCAGTAGGGGTAGCCCGGGGAAGTTCCCCCCTGAGGTAAAGGTCCCTCCCCAGAGTATACCAGGGGTGCGTATCTCGGAAACCTTGTCTAGGGCACAAGGGCAGCAGACAAAGGAGTTTGTCCTGAGGAACACTGATGTGTTCTCTGAATTACCTGGGCGTACTTCCCTAGTCAAGCACGACATTGTCACTGAGCCAAGGGTACGGGTACATTTAAAGCCATACCGGGTACCAGAAGCTCGTAGACAGGCCATTTCAGAAGAAGTAAAAAAAAATGTTGGAGCTGGGGGTTATTGAGGAGTCAAATAGTGAATGGTCAAGTCCATAGTCCTGATACCCAACCAGATGGAACACTACGGTTCTGTAACGACTTCCGGAAATTAAATGAGGTGTCAAAGTTTGACGCCTATCCAATGCCAAGGGTGGATGAGTTGATAGAGAGATTGGGACATGCGAGATTTTTCTCTACACTAGATCTGACGAAAGGGTATTGGCAGGTACCGCTCACTGACCGTGCTAAAGAGAAGACTGCATTTGTCACCCCTGAGGGTTTGTTCCAATATGTCTGCCTTCCCTTTGGACTACATGGGGCCCCTGCCACGTTTCAGAGATTAATGGATGTCATCCTTAAGCCCCATCGCAGGTATGCTTCTGCTTATTTAGATGACGTCATCATTTTTAGTGAAGACTGGGAAAGTCACCTACCAAAGGTGCAAGCAGTAATAGACTCCCTCAGGGCTGCAGGGTTGACGGCAAACCCAAAAAAATGTGCGTTGGGTCTGGAGGAGGCGCGTTACCTAGGGTACATAATAGGGAGAGGTGTCATCAAGCCCCAGATCAACAAAGTAGAAGCCATCCAAAATTGGCCACGGCCAGTGACCAAAAAGCAGGTGAGAGCTTTTCTGGGTATTGTGGGCTATTACCGCAGATTTATCCCTAACTTCGCCACTATAGCAGCGCCCTTGACAGATCTGACCAAGGGAAGTAGGTCTGTCATGGTCAAATGGAGTGAAGAGGCTGAGGGGGCATTCCAAAGACTGAAATTAGTCCTCTGTAGAGAGCCAGTACTCGTCACTCCTGATTTCACTAAGACATTTGTGGTACAAACCGATGCTTCTGACGTAGGGCTAGGGGCAGTACTTTCCCAAGAGGTGGGGGGTGAGGAACACCCAGTCACCTATCTTAGCAGGAAGCTTACACCCCCAGAAAGGAACTACAGCATTGTGGAACGTGAATGTTTGGCGATAAAATGGGCTCTAGAAGCGCTGAAGTATTACCTGCTAGGTCGGCACTTCAGGCTAGTGACCGACCACTCCCCTCTCACCTGGATGAGCCAGGCTAAAGAGAGAAATGCAAGGGTCACGAGGTGGTTCCTTACGTTGCAAAACTTTAAATTCACTGTAGAACACAGGGCTGGTAAATTGCAAGGGAACGCAGATGCGCTATCAAGGACACACTGTTTAATGGCTAAAAGTGTTCGCCCCACAGGTTCGAACAAAGGGGGAGGGTATGTGAGACACTGAAGGGGTTAATCCTGGATGGCCGGTATATTTCTCCTGGGTTCAGCTTACTATGCCTACTAGAGACTGAGGGAAGTTCATGTCTCCCAACAGGAGACATGGGAAACCAGGAAAGTGCGATATGGTCTCCAGCAAAAGTAGTTGCTGGAGACATTTTGATAAAGTGTGTTTGGGCCTGGTTTTTGGGATGGATGACAGGTTTGGCAGTGGGGTCATCCATCCACTTCCTCCACTCCAGGTCTTAGGGTTTGGAGTCAGGCACCACAGGTGCTGAGGCTGGACCATTAGCAGGTCCATAAAGACTGCAAGTTGTGCAGACAGAAGGAGGCTGGGTGCAGCTAGGAATGCTGAAGGCTGCTGGCCTCAGGAGATACGTTGGACGCTATCAAAGGTAAAAACCTTGTGGACTGAATTGCATAACGTGTTGTATTCGTGTGGCTGTAGCTAGACGCACGTATAGTGAGGGAAACTGTCCTATGTTTAGGTAGTGCTGGACAAGCAGGGTTTATTTTGTTTGTGCCTGAAGCAAAGGCTGTATTATCATTTATTTTGAGCTTGAGAATAAACGCAGGCCAAGCCTGCATTTGGACTTTATCTGTGTCTGGGACTCTGACTGCTGTTCACACCGCAAACCCGCACCCTACCGAGCTAACTTCCCCACAATATACAATTGCAAAAAACGGACAGCACCTCCTACAGGTGAGAGTCAGGTGCAAGCTACCTCTGGCTAATTAAATACTAAACAAAAAATGGCAGCAGCACTAGATAAGCCATGACACATCAAATAAACATATGAAGAAGTAAAAAAGCATTACTGCTATGTAGACAAGTAAATAAAGTGGAAGCTCTTAGCGCATATAAATGATCATAGATATGTCGGGCTCATCCACCAACGATCAAGGTGGCTTCCAATCCGATGAGTCCTGTAGGACTGCTCTTACCGTAAAGAATCCTCTTCTATGTTTGTGTACAAACCTTCTTTCCTCCAGATGCAGAGGATGTCCCCTCGTCACAGTCCTGGGGATAAATAGATCATGGGAGAGATCTCTGTACTGACCTCTGATATATTTATACATAGTTATTAGATCTCCCCTCAGTCGTCTTATTTCTAAAGTAAATAACCCTAATTTTGATAATCTTTCTGGGTACTGTAGTCCACCCATGTAGTCCTGTAGTCCACCCAGTTATTACTTTAGTTGCCCTCCTCTGAACCCTCTCCAGCTCTGCTATGTCTCCCTTGTTCACAGGAGCCCAGAAATGTACACAGTACTCCATGTGTGGTCTGACTAGTGATTTGTAAAGTGGCAGGACTATGTTCTCATCACGGGCATCTATGCCTCTTTTGGTGCAACCCATTATCTTATTGGCCTTGGCAGCAGCTGTCTGACACTGGTTTTTATACTTACACCAGGAATCCAGTTAACAACACAGCAGAGCCACGTGCCTGTGCAGTTCTATGGTACAGAGGTGCATATCCTCCATGCTGTGCCATACTAGATGTGTCATAGAGATATTTATCCCTAGAGGAAATTCAATGGAAAGAACAGACTCAGGAACCTCAATGGAAGCCATATTACCACTGTATATAACAGCCTTAAAGAGGACATTTCATGCTTTTTTTTTTTAGTTTAGATAAATAAATACCTGTTCTTGCAGGTTACTCCCGCTGATGCTGACACCCTGCCTGTTTTTTTCAAATAGCGCTCCCATACCCCGCTGTGCCCCCCTGCCGTTTTCCCGCTCAGTATGTAAATCCTGAGCATCGTTATAGGGAGGAGGAGACTACCCTGTTTCTCAATGCCAGGAAGAAAAAAAGTTCACCTTCTCCCTGGCTGTGAAGCTCTCTGCTGCGATTAGATAGCGGCACAGCCAGGGAGAAGGAGACGACCATTGAGAAACCCTGGCGTCTCCTCCTCCCTGTACCGATGCTCAGGATTTACATACTGAGTCGGAAAACATCAGGGGGGCACAGTGGGGCGTTTTGAAAAAAAAACAGGCAGGGTAGCAGCATCAGCGGGGGGTACGGCGCAAGAACAGGTATTTAAAAAAAAAAAAAAAAAAAAACATGAAAAGGTCCTCTTTAATACAGCCTTAATTCCTAGAGGACCCCTCGATTTTACTTTTTTGTTTTTAACTCCCAGCCTTCCCAGAGCCATAACTTTTTCAGTTTTCCATTCACATAGCCGCATGAGGGCTTGTTGTTTTCGTGGCAAGTTGTACTTTCTAATGGAACCATTTAATATTGCATTTTATATAGTGGGAATCTGGAAAAATGGGGTGGAACATGCAAAATGCAATTCTGCCACAGTTTTATGGGTTTTGTTTGTAGGGGGTTCCCTATGGAGTAAAATTGGCCCATTACCCTCATTCTTCAGGTCAGTTTGATTACAGTAATACTACACATATACCTTTTTTTAAGTTTTTTATTATTTTATATGCATTGTATACTATTGTATACTATACATATTGTATACTGAAAAAGATAAAAACTTTTTTCACTCATACTTAAAGAGGACTTTTCATGGAATTTTTTTGTTTAATTAATTACCTTTACTTGCGGAGTACCTTCCGCTGATGCTGCCATGCTTTATGCTTTACTCTCTCACATAGACTGGATTCACAGCTTCACTGCTCAGTACTGCTGTTTGACATTCTCCATTGCTGCTGCTTATGAGGGTGTGCAGCAGAAAGGTAGGGGAGCAGGATCTCTGTTCACGACTATCATTCCTTTGTTAGACTTTGATCCTAAGATGACATGTTACAACCATTATTGTACTTTGATCAGATTAAAGGGGTTTTCCGGGCCTTTACTATTGATGACCCCCAATCAGCTGTATGAGGAGATGACACGCGCTCCGTCTCTCTTCCTGTCCGCTGCTGCAGTCTATGATCTTTGCTATAGACAGCAGTGGTGAAAAGGAACAGAGCAGACAGCTGACCGACAGGGGTGCTGGATGTCAGACCCCCGCCGATCTGATATTGATGACCTATCCTGAGTATAGGTCATCAGTAGTAAAAGCCCAGACAACCCCTTTAAGTTTGACCCAGTGTTAGCCCTGGGGAACACTGCTGTGCTGAAAAGAAGGAATGAAGAAGCCCCTTTATTCACTAGATCCCATCCATGGGAACATCCCACCAATACTACTGTTATGGCATATCCTAGTGATATGCCATAATATTTTTTTTTGTGGGAATATCCCGTTAACCATCTAAAATTGCATGCTGTTATCTAGGACACACACATTATATACACTAAATACATATGAAGAAGCTCCAATATCAATCTGACCCTCTCGACACAGAACTCGGCAGAACGCTTATGGAAATGTGCAGAACGCTTACGGAGAAAATCGCAACTATCAGCAGACTTCCTCCATTATAACTTTATGCTTAAAACATACAATTCAACTTCAACATTGCCAAACACTTTTTATTCCCTTCTAAGCCCTAAAATTCATGTACCCATCATTGACCTCTGCGCTGATGACATGGCCATTTATTTCAGAGACAAGATTGGTAACATCTAGCAGGAAATAATCTCACAGTCCACAACCAATTTCAATCCTCTTCACTTTCACACTTCCACATGCTCTCTCTCCTCTTTTGACCCTATAACGGATGAAGAAGTCTCCAGTCTTCTCTTTTCTCGATTGCAGCAGCGATCCTATTCTTCAGTCCTTCTCCCTGGCTGTAATTACTTACCTTACCACAATATTTAACCTCTCTCTCTCTTCTGGTATCTTTCCATCCTCTTTCAAACACTCTGTTATAATCCCACTACTAAAAAAACATCTCTTGACTTGACATATCCTGCTAATTACCAACCTGTTTCTAACCTCCTCTTCATCTCTAAACTCATGGAACATCTTATCTACTGTTGCTTAATAAGCTATCTTTCTGCAAACTCTCTTCTGGACCCCTTACAATCTGCCTTTCACCCTCTCCACTCTACAAAAACTGCCCTTAGGCGTGCATTCACATCACCGTTAGGGCTTCGTTCAGGCTTTCCGTTATAACAATCGTTATAACGGGGAAAGAAACTAGATCCCCTCTTCTGTCTCTACACAGCCCCCATCAGCAGACTATCAGTAAATTTGACTTTCAGTACAATCTGTATATTAACCACACCCAACTATACACTTCATCCCCTGACATCACCCCTGTTTTACTCCAAAACACCAGTAGTTGTCTGAAAGCTGTTTCTAACATCATATCTTCTGTGTATCTAAAACTGAACCTTTCAAAAACTGAACTTCTTATCTTTCACCCATCTACTAACCAAACAAACTTGATACTTCAATTTCGGTCTGCGGCGTTATCATGACTCCTGGGAAGCACGCCTGCTGTCTTAGAGTCGTATTTGATTCACATCTTTTCTTTGTTTCCCATATCCAATCACTTGCATGCTCTTGTCATCTGCGCCTTATGAACATCTCCAGAATCCACCCTTTTCTTATGATGGAAACGGCCAAAACTCTTGTTGCTTTGATTCATTCTCATCTCATCTTGACTATTATAATTCGTTACTAATTGGTCTTCCTCTCACTAAACTCGGGAGGAGTTCAGTCTGTCCTAATCGCTGCATTCAAGCTCATTTATCTGTCCAACAACTCAAAATTAATGTGGAAAATGTGTGAGCAAATGGTCCTGTACTCACACAACACTCCCTTGGACATCTACAAACCACATGAGCTATAAGGCTCCATTCACACGTCCTGTTTTTCTTTCCTGATTCGATCCTGATCCTGATCTGGATCCATTCATTTCAATGGGTCCTGAAAAAATCAGGATCAAATCAGGAAAGAAAAACAGGACATGTGAATGGAGCCTAAGGGTAGTGAAAATTGGTAAATGAGTGAGTTAAAACTTAACTTTTAATAAACTCGTATCTAAAATAGCCAAACAAAAAATAGTCAAAATAGTAATCAAAAATGGAAAGATCTTACCAGTGGGTAATTGTATCAACAGACAGAGCCTTGGACCGGAAAACCGTCCCTGATAACTAACCCTAATCCACCCCTGTCAGGTCTATTGTACCCTAATGTCCTCCTAAATACGTGTCATCGCCCGGACAAGGGCGTCCCTGTCCGGAACCTGACTCTGTTAAAAACGCCCTAGTAATCCCTAGTTTGTAGGAAAAAATAGAGCAAAAAAATGTCTCCACACACTACCAGATGTAGGATGAGACAAAAAATGATGATATTCATCCGAGGTTTAACAATATAATGTCCTGACACGATCTAACTTGGGTTGCCCCAGAATCATCAGGGGACAAGGGGCTAACAAAGATAGAAAGAGAGGGAGATGACAACCTCAGTTTTTGCATCAGATAGTATCAACTACACAAGGAAGGGACCTAGTGAGATATCCCAATCCTATTGACCCGATTCCTAGAACATGAAGGGACCTAGTGAGCTAACAATAATTGAGCCTGTAAGCTAGTCTATTGCGGTGTGTCTATCAGCTTCTAATTGTAACTTACCGCCAATTTAAAGACTCGAGGTCCCCCGCCACCTTCTACTTCTGGATAGTCTAGCTACGTCAACAGCCCAATGCTGGGAGCCCAGTACTGCCAGAGAATCACGTGGTACAGGAGGGGAGAGGGAGAGGCGTGGCGGGGGAGGCCGCGCAGCGTCTGTGCTGCTAAGCAACCGCAGCAAATGCATGCACGCCACCCTCTCCACCACGCTGGAACATAAGTACTCCAACACAGACTGAAGCAAAACTGACTTCAAATATTCTCCTAATGATAAATTCCCCCATTGTTCGTATCCAATTCTATTCTACAAAGAAATCCACTATTATGGGGACATTTAATGACTGGAAAGGACTCTGAAAACAACAAGACAGGTTTATGTATTGGGAAAAACACTGTAGTAGCTACAAATATCATCACCACAGATAATCACCACAATCAGAACAAAAGCAGAGGTAATAAAGGAATAATCCAATAGAGAAGAGATGTATAAATAAAGATTTATAAATAGTAGGTGTCCTAAGGACAGACACGCTTGTCCAGATTAGAGAAAACATCTAAAATTCAATTGCTCATTGAGCCTCTGGGGGCTGGGAGTTCTCAACTTAAAGATCCACTATGCCTCTCTCTGGAGGATCTTTTTGTCCAATTGCCCCCTCTCGGTGAACGATACACCTGTTCAATACCTGTAAACTGCAATTTCTTGCTATCACCATTGTGTGTTTCAACAATATGTCAGGCCACTGGAGTCTCTTTTTTATTGTGTACATCAATGACGTGTTCGCCGATTTGTTGGCGTAGTTCTCTACGAGTCTTCCCGACATATTGGAGACCACAATCACAGGTGATAAGGTACACCACCCCTTTTGTATGACAGTTTATAAAATCGCGAATCTTGAATGCCATATTGGTCACTAGAGTTGTCACGATACCAAAATTTTGATTCGATTTCGATACCAAGAAAAAGTATTCGATACTCAATACCATTCGATACCACGCTGAAAAAATTAAACACAAAAAATCTGTATGCCCCATCAGACCTCACATCAGCCCACTGTGCCAGCATCAGACCTCAGATCAGCCCACCGTGCCCCCATCAGACCTCAGATCAGCCCACAGTGACCCCATCAGACCTCAGATCAGCCCACCGTGCCCCCATCAGACCTCAGATCAGCCCACTGTGCCCCCATCAGACCTAACATCAGCCCACTGTGCCCCCATCAGACCTAACATCAGCCCACTGTGCCCCCATCAGACCTAACATCAGCCCACTGTGCCCCCATCAACCTCAGATCAGCCCGCTGTGCCCCCATCAGACCTCAGATCAGCCCACCGTGCCCCATCAGACCTCAGATCAGCCCACCGTGCCCCCATCAGACCTCACATAAGCCCACCGTGACCCCATCAGACCTCAGATCAGCCCACCGTGCCCCCATCAGACCTCAGATCAGCCCACCGTGCCCCCATCAGACCTCAGATCAGCCCACCGTGCCCACATCAGACCTCAAATCAGCCCACCGTGAACCCATCAGACCTCAGATCAGCCCACCGTGCCCCCATCAGACCTAACATCAGCCCACTGTGCCCCCATCAGACCTAACATCAGCCCACTGTGCCCCCATCAACTTCAGATGAGCCCGCTGTGCCCCATAAGACCTCAGATCAGCCCGCTGTGCCCCATAAGACCTCAGATCAGCCCACTGTGCCCCCATCAGACCTCAGATCAGCCCACTGTGCCCCATCAGACCTAACATCAGCCCACTGTGTCCCATCAGACCTAACATCAGCCCACTGTGCCCCCATCAGACCTAACATCAGCCCACTGTGCCCCCATCAACCTCAGATCAGCCCGCTGTGCCCCATAAGACCTCAGATCAGCCCGCTGTGCCCCATAAGACCTCAGATCAGCCCACTGTGCCCCCATCAACCTCCGATCAGCCCACTGTGCCCCATAAGACCTCAGATCAGCCCACTTTGCCCCCATCAGACCTAACATCAGCCCACCGTGCCCCCATCAATCTCAGATCAGCCCACTGTGCCCCCTTAAAATAAAAAAATCTCTTACCTGTCCTGCGCCGTGGCTCAGCTCCTGGTCCGGCTCTCCTCTACTTCTCTTCCTGGCGCTGCACTGTCACCTGACTGCGTGCAGCGTCAGGTCAGAGTGCACGCACTACGTCCTGACGCTGTACGCGGTCAGGACAGTGCAGCGCGGGCCCGGAGAAGAAGAGGAGCGCCAGACCCGGAGCGGAGCCGCGGCGCAGGACAGGTAAGAGAATTTTTTATTTTAGTATCGCAAAATAGGAAATTCCGGTACCGAATCGATACTGGTATAAAAGTATCGATTCAATATCGAATTATCGATACCCGAGGCAACCCTATTGGTCACATTTCCTCTGAATGACTTGGTAGTAGAAATATAATCACAGAAGCTACAGTGACCACACTTGAAGCAACCCACAACTGGATTTTCCAACCATGTCTTGGGAACTATTTCTGGCGTAAAGTGACTATGCACTAAGGAGTCCCTGAGACTTCTACCCCTGCCTGAATGTGATAGACGGTTTGGGGCCAATGACCTTACACAAGTCCGGATCCATCAGAAGGATATCCCAATGTTAGGAAATGACCTCTCTGACACATCTAGAGCTGGTGTCATAAGACCCTATAAGCCTAGTGGGTTTTGTGGTTCATTTAATGTGGTTGTGGGATGTAACAAAGTGGTATGGTCCTGATTACGTGCTCTTTGATAGGCTGTTCATAAGATTTTATCTGGGTATCCCCGTTCACGGAAACGTGTTCTCAGACTACCCACCTGGCGGATAAATTCTTGTTCATCCTAACAGTTCCGCCGTAGTCTGAGATATTGTCCCCTGGGGATGCCACGTTTAAGTGAAGTAGGGTGGTTGCTCTCTCATCTTAATAGGGAATTTGTAGCTGTCGGTTTGCGATAAATAGTAATTTCAAGGGTACCTAAGTTAGTATTTTTTAATGCAAGTATCTAGAAAAGGCAGTTGGTCCTTCGCTATCTTAAATGTGAATTTCAAATTAATATTGTTCATATTGAGCCGTTCAACTAGATCACAAAAGCCCTTTCTGGTCCCGCTCCACACTATGAAAATGTCATCAATGAAGCAGGACCAGAGATTAATGTCAGCTGTGCCCTGAAGAGGGATGTCACCGAAGACAATAGTCTCCTCCCACCAGCCCAGGAGCAAATTTCCATAGGATGGCGCACAAGAACTGCCCATTGCGGTGCCCCTGAGCTGGTGGTAGAAACAGCCGTCAAAAAGAAAAAAATTCCTTATTAGAACAAACTGCAATAGTTCAAGAGTCAAAGAATTGTGTGTTATAAGGTGCTGGCCCCTAGCCTTAAGGAAATGTTCCACAGCTCTTAGTCCCACTTGATGCGGGATCGAAGAAGGAAATGTGACCAATTCAATGTTCAAGATTCACGATTTTATAAACTGTCGTTGTACGAATGGGGTGGTGTACCTTATCACCTGTGATTGTGGTCTCCAATATGTCGGGAAGACTCGTAGAGAACTACGCCGACAAATGGGCGAACACGTCAGTGATGTATGCAATAAAAAAGAGACTCCAGTGGCCTGACATATTGTTGAGACACACAATGGTGATTGCAGTTTACAGGTATTGAACAGGTGTATCGTTCACCGAGAGGGGGCGATTGGGACAAAAAGATCCTCCAGAGAGAGGCATAGGGGATCTTTAAGATGAGAACTCCCAGCCCCCAGGGGCTCAATGAGCAATTGAATTTTAGATGTTTTCTCTAATCTGGACAAGCGTGTCTGTCCTTAGGACACCTACTATTTATGAATCTTTATTTATACATCTCTTCTCTATTAGATTATTCCTTTATTACCTCTGCTTTTGTTCTGATTGTGGTGATCATCTGTGGTGATGATATTTGTAGCTACTACAGTGTTTTTCCCAATACTAAACCTGTCTTGTTGTTTTTTGTGAGTCCTTTCCTGTCATTAAATGTCCCCAGAGCAGTGGATTTCTTTGTAGAATAGAATTGGATACGAACAATGCATCCAGCGTGGTGGTGAGGGCAGCGTGCATGCTCTTGCTGCGGTTGCTTAGCAGCACAGACGCCATGCGGCCTTTCCTGCCACGCCTCTTCCCTCCTGTACCACGTGATTCTCCGGCAGTACTGGGCTCCCGGCATCGGGCTGGTGACGTAGCTAGACTATCCGGAAGTAGGAGGTAGCAGCGGTCCTCGTGTCTTTAAAGCGGCAGTAAGTTACAATTAGAAGCTCATAGACACACCGCAATGGACTAGCTTAATGGCTCAACTATTGAAAGGGTTAGCTCACTAGGTCCATTCATGTTGTAGGCATCAAAAGGATTGGGATATCTCACTAGGTCCCTTCCTTGTGTAGTTGATACTATCTGATGCAAAAACTGAGGGTGTCATCTCCCTCTCTTTCTATCTTTGTTAGCCCCTTGTCCCCTGATGATTCTGGGGCAACCCAAGTTAGATCGAGTCGGGACATTATATTGTTAAACCTCGGATGAATATCATCATTTTTTGTCTCATCCTACATCTGGTAGCGTGTGGAGACAATTTTTTGCTCTATTTTTTTCCCTCAAACTAGGGATTACTAGGGCGTATTTAACAGGGTCAGGTTCCGGACGGGGCCGCCCTTGTCCGGGCGATGACACGTATTTAGGAGGACATTAGGGTACAATAGACCTGACAGGGGTGGATTAGGGTTAGTTGTCAGGGACTGTTTTCCCTTCTCCACCTCCCCTCCGGTCTAAGGCTCTGTCTATTGATACAATTTCCCACTGGTAAGATCTTTCCAGTTTTGATTACTATTTTGACTATTTTCTGTTTGGCTATTTTAGATATGAGTTTATTAAAAGTTATGTTTTAACTCACTCATTTACCAATTTTCACTACCCTTATAGCCATGTGGTTCATCTATCTGTCCACCCACTATACTGATGCTACTAGCCTGTGCCAGTCAATTCATTGGTTGTCCATCCAGGGCCGTTTTAAGACATTGGTGGGCCCAGTGCAAAGATCAAGAGTGGGAACCAAGATCACTACATACACACAGCACCAAACCAAACCCATAAGTCAAATACAGCACCAGAACCAAGTTCTCTACATAAATACAGCACCAGAACCAAGTCTCTACATAAATACAGCAC
>ONZH01013786.1:0-38349 GCA_900303285.1 Rhinella marina
TTTAATGTGGAATTCCCATCTCGGGGCACGTCGCACAACATCGGGAGCGGGCAGTTGTAGGCGGCGCTGCGCTGCCCGAGAGTGGCAGCATCTGTGGTTGACTGCGGAAATGCGCACAGATGCGGCGCACCTTGGTGAGCAAATCAGACAGATTGGGGGATGTCTTGAGGAACCGCTGAACTATTAGATTGAACACGTGGGCCAAGGCATGGCACATGTGTCAGTCTGCCGAGTTGCAGAGCCGCCACCAGGTTATGCCCCATTGTCACACACAACCATGCCTGGCTTGAGGTTCAGCGGTGCCAGCCACACATCGGTCTGCACCGTGATGCCCTGTAACAGCTCTTGGGCGGTGTGCCCTTTTGTCACCTAAGCTCAGCAGTTTGAGCACCGCCTGCTGGCGCTTACCCCACGGCACTGGCTGCTGCGCCTAGAGCTACCGACTGAAGGCGCCGTGCCCACGGATGGTAATTCGGTGGAGGAGGAGGAGGGGTCGGAGGAGGAGGAGGAGGAGCATAGTACGTCTAGAGACCGTGACCGAGGTAGGCCCGCAATCCTCGGTGTGGGCAGTACATGAGCGGCCCCAGGGTCAATTCTCGGTCCCAGCCTCCACCAAGTTAACCCAATGTGCCGTCAGTGAGATATTAGTGTCCCTGCCCGGCAGCACTTGTCCACGTGTCCCGTGGTTAGGTGGACCTTCTCAGAAACAGTGGTTGGTCAGGGCACGGATGATGTTCTGTGATACGTGCTGGTGTAGGGCTGGGACGGCACATAGGGAAAAATAGTGGCGGCAGGGGACCGAATACCGAGGGGCAGCCACCGCCATGAGATTTCGAAAGGCCTCGGTCTCTACCAGCCTATAGGGCAGCATCTCCAGGCTCAGAAATTTGGAGATGTGGACGTTGAGGGCTTGGGCATGTGGGTGGGAACTGTATTTCCTCTTGCGCTCCAGCGTCTGCTGTAAAGACAGCTGAACGCTGCGCTGGGACACGTTGGTGGACACTGTGGAGGATCGTGGAGGCGAAGGTGTGGTTTTCCCGGCGGGAGGCGCTCGTGCCGGGGTCCTGGGCAGGGGGTTGACTAGCAGAGGCAGCGAGTGACACAGGGGAAGGAGCAGTGGTGTGACCCGCAGGAGGTGGTGAACGGCCTTGGTTCCATTGAGTGGGGTGTTTAGCAGTCATATGCCTGCACATGCTGGTGGTGGTTAGGCTAGTAGTGGTGGCACCCCTGCTGATCCTGGTGTGGCACAGGTTGCACACCACAGTCCGTCGGTCATCCTCACTTTCTTTAACCCCTTCGCGCGTACATGTACGGCGCTGGGGCGATGCGGGCACATGGCGCCCGCTCGCGGGTGCGGCGGGCGTCATGGCCGGCAAGTCTCTACTGTTTCTAACAGCAGAGACTTGCCGCTACTTACCGCCATCGGCGGCGTCTTCCTGATTGATTAGATGCAGTGATCACATGTGATCACGGCATCTAGTTGCGTTGCGTGTGGCCAATCGGGGTGTCTGTACACCATATGAAAACTGTAATCCTCGCTGGTGAGGATTACAGTTTTCAAAGTGCAATTCTTATTCTGGCCACTAGATGGCAGGCCAGGATAAGAAATGAGCAATCCATGGATTTCTGAGTCTATAAAATCCATAATTGCTCATAAAGAAAAAAAAAAAGCCACAATATATAAGCCCATATTTGAGCTTTCTAATAGTAAAAAAAAAAATAAAAAAAAATGTTAAAAAATATATAAAAAATAAAAAAGATGTAAAAGTTCAAATCACCCCCCGTTCCGTATAAGTAAAAAATAAATACCTAAATAACAATAAATATAGACATCATGGGTATCACCGTGACCAAAAACGCCCGTACTTTTAAAATATAAAAAAAAAATTCCAATACGGCGAATTGTGTGGCGGAAAAAAGCGTCCAAATGGCGATTTGCCGTTTTTTGTCGCTTGTTTTTTCTAAAAAAAATTAAATAAAAAGTGATCAAAAAGTCATACACACCCCAGAATGGTATCAATAAAAACTTCAGATCGTCCCGCAAAAAATGAGCCGCCATAACAGCTCTGTACACATAAATACCAAAAGTTATAGGGGTCAAGGTTTGACAAGGAAAAAAAAAAAAAAAAAAGGGCAACTTTCTAATTATTTTATCACTATGAAAACGCAGGAAAAACTATACATATTAGGTATTGCCGGATTCGTACTGACCAGTAGAATGAAAGTAACGGATCAGTTTTAATGCACATCGAACGCTGTAAATAAGAAACCCGTAGAACTGTAGCGGAATAGCGTTTTCTTTGCAATTCCACCCGGTTTGGAATTTTTTTCCCGCTTCCCACTACACCGTATGCAATATTAAATGGTGGCGTTGGAAAGCACAACTTGTTCCGCAAAAAACAAGCCCTCATACAGCTATGTGAACAGAAAAATAAAAGAGTTATGGCTGTTTGAAGGCAGGGAGCGCAAAACGAAAATGCAGAACCGAAAAAAGCTCCGGGCGCGAAAGGGTTAAAGAACCTCCAGACTTGCGAACATCTAGGCCTCGCCACGGGAGCTTCACTACGTGAAACAGTTGCTGCTGATGCACCAGCTCTGGCCCTGCTTCTCCCTCTGGCCACACCACTGCCTCTTACAACCTGTTCTGGTGCAGCACTCGCCTCCGCCTCAGAAGCACTGTCTTCACTCGGCTTATCAACCCAGCTTGGGTCAGTCACCTCGTCATCCTCCAATTCCTCAGTCTGCTCCCCCCTCGGAATTCCTCCCCTTACAACAACTTCACCACTGTCTGACAACCATGTCTCCTCATCGTCCGACACCTCTTTACAAACTTCTTCCACTAACTCAACATTGTCATCATCATCACCCACAGACTGCGAGAGTTGGAAACTTGGGCATCGGGAACGAGGTCAGCAGCAACCTGAGAAGTGGTTTGTGACTCTGGGAAGGGTCCAGAAAACAGTTCCTCAGAGTATGCCGGATCGCATTCCAAATTTTCCTGGTAGGGGCCAGACTGGGGGGAAGGAGGTTGAGGTGGAGGAGCCAGAGGAGTGCTCCCTTGGGTAACGTGGGTGGACTGCGTGGAAGACTGACTGGTGGACAAATTACTTGAAGCATTGTCCGCAATCCACGAGATCAGTTGTTCGCACTGTTGTGGTTTCAACAGTCCTCTACCACGTGTCCCTGTAAGTTGAGACATGAAGCTAGGGAGTGTAGCTCTGCGGCGTTCCACAGCTCCCTCATCAGCAGGTACTGTCTCACCCTGCCCAGGACCACGGCCTCTGCCCCCTGCAGTAATTGAATGCCCACGCCCACGCCCTCGTCCTCGACCCTTAGCCCTGGGGTTCAACATTTTTTGTATATAAGTGTATGATATAAAAAATAAAAAATTAAACAGGCCTGGTGTACTGAAACCCACAAACTTGTTCAGTCTGGTTGAATTAAGTGACGTACAGAAAGTGTCACCTGGACAGTATATATGGATTGGAGTGAGTCAGTGCTGAACTGTGACACACAGAATGGTTCCACACTGCTGTGTGCAATGGATTTGTATCACTGAGATAGAACAATTAAAAAAAAAAACAGGGTTAGATATGGCGATAGCTGCACTACTAGTGCCAGCCAGCCAAGCCAGGAGACAAAAAAAAAATGTCTTCTAGCCCTTAGAAGGGCTGTTGGGTTCTTTGTGGGTGATTCCTGCCTAACAGAGAACTAAATGCAGGCCCTAACACTGTCCCTGAAAGGCAGCAGCTCTATCCCTAACGACATCCAGACGGCATCTGAGCCGAGCACAGCGGCCAGTCAGTAGTATATTCCAGGGTCACCTGATCAGGCCAGCCAACCCCTGCTATCGACATGTAAGGGCCCCACGTGATGCTGGGTGTACCGTAGAGTCTCCTGGCTTGTGATTGGCTGTGTTTATAGGCGCCAAAAAAGCACAATGCGGAAGTTGCCATTTCCTCGAGTATGGCGAGATACTCGTCCAAGCAGCGAGCACTTACGAGTACCCTAATACTCGAACGAGCACCAAGCTCGGACGAGTATGCTCGCTCATCTCTAATTCTAAGCGAATCAAATCCATTACAAATCTGAATCTTTTGTGGTTCATCCTGCACAAATTGCACCACCATTTTGATGGTTAGAAGATGGAGATGAAGGCATGTGCCACAAAAAAGGGATCATCTTTGGACTGTTTTTTAATTTTTGGCCTTGGTGTTAAAAAGCTTGAAAGGGATTGGATACAGTCCTAGGAGACCTCAGAGTGTCATAATTGATTTTCAGGCCAATAGAGGAGCTTTTCAGACCAAATTGAACCCGATGGCTGATTCCACAGAATCGTACCGAAAAAAAACATGCCCATCTCTAGTGTCCATGCATCTGGACACCTCCTGTCTTCCTGTCTATGAAACTCGGCTTAGTTCCTGATCTCGCTACTGTCTCACCGCCATAATCTTTATTTTAATTTTAGGTAAAAATAAATGTACATTTTTGACTGGCATTCTCCTTTAAGTCCAATTGAAGTAATTTCACTTAGGCTCTTAGATCTCAAGCCTGTGGCTCTACAGCTGTTTCAAGACTACAAATCCCAGCATGCCATGACAGTGTGTAGGTGAAACCGTTGCTGTAATATATATATAGAGAGAGAGAGAGAGAGAGAAAGGACACAAAAAAATCTGGATTTATGTTTCATGCTCTCCGATCAAAAGACGACGCAGCTTGTCCTGGACTTTATGTTCTCTCAACGAGCTCGTAAAGATGTGAACCCATATTAAATTCATAGCTGATAGCTCGGCCAAAGCCGCCTCTGGATGATATAGGGTCGATGTGAAAATCACAGCGACCACTTAAGGAGAGCATCTAACCCTCTGGGATTGTAGAGGATGACCCTTCCCCCAGCAGCTTGATAGCGGTAAGAATTCCGCGAGTGAGGCACCAGCTGATGACCTTCAGGCTGGCTGTCACTTGGCCAAATGGCATAAACTGGCATCAGATGACGGATTTACCATACCTCCCAACTGTCCCGCATCCAGTGGATTGCAGTGGCTGTCCCGCTGTAACGGTACAGGGGAGGTATGTCCCGATCTCTGGCAGCTGTCTCTGCGTCCATAGGATGCAGAGACAGTTGCCTGTTGCATGAAGAAGCAGACAGCCAGAATCGGCTGCCTGCTTCTTACATCCTCCTTTTTGTCCCCCCTGCATCTCTCCATACCTCTTGTCTGGGAGTGGGGCAGGGTCGGCCTACAGCCTTGGCTCCGCCCCCTCCAGACAAGAGAAGCCAATGTTCTGCTGGTGATGCTGCTGCTAGGAAGAAGGTAAGTATAAGGTTTTTATTTTTTTTTTTTACTTTCTGTGAGGGGCACAATGTGGACACATTACTGGGGGCACAATATATCACAGGGGGCACAATGTGGGCATATCACAGGGGGGCACAATGTGGGCATATTACCGTGGGGCACAATGTGGGCAGATTACAAGAGAGCACAATGTGAAAATATTACAAGAGAGCACAATGTGGGCATATTCCTGGGGGGCACAGCTGGTCATATTACTGGGGGCACATAACTGGGCATATTCCTGGGGGTCACAGTTAGTCATATTACTGGGGGCACATAACTGGGCATATTCCTGGGGGCACAGCTGGTCATATTACTGGGGGCACATAACTGGGCATATTCCTGGGGGGCACAGCTGGTCATATGACTGGTGGCACATAACAGGGCATATTACTGGGGGCACAGCTGGGCATATGACTGGTGGCACATAACAGGGCATATGACTGGTTGCACATAACAGGGCATATTACTGGGGGCACAGCTAGACATATTAATGACGGCACATAACTGGGGAATATTTACTATGTGGAGCAGTAAGGGGACTGGGTGGGATTAGGTGTGTAGTGGGCGGAGTTATGGGTGTGGCCTAGTGCTGAAAGCACGCCGCACAATGTGTCCCTCTTTGTCCCTTTACAAAGTTGGGAGGTATGGATTTACTGGCGAATTAGTGACTGTCCAGAACTGGCTCAGCATGTCAGGGAGGATCTTTTTGGCCAGTGAGTGGTCTACACTGGCTTAATGATGTTTAATATTGATGACCTATCCTTCAGATCGTCGGGGGTTTGAAAAGTTGGCGGCGCTCCATGTGAGAGCAGCTTTGTCTTCAAGATTATACTGCGCATTGTCCCGTTTGTAGTGGCAGCGCCGAGACAAGCGAGACAACGCGCAGTGTAATTCATAACAGGAAGCAGCTCTCACATGAGCGCTGCCTCCTCTTAAAACAGCTGATCGGCAGGGGTGTCGGGACTCAGACTCCTGACAATGTGATATTGAAGACCTATCCTGAGGACAGGTCATCAATATAAAAAGGTTCCTCTCTACGAGGCCCACACTCTGCACAGGCGTGTCCACAGCCATGGTTCTTCTTCACAATGCAAATAAAGCCTCCATTGTGACACTATCACAGCTGTCTTCGCTCACTGACTGCCTCTAGGTAGCACAGTCTGGTACGCCACTCTCTACGCAGGTGTTTCTCTCAGTGGGAAGCGAGAGGGTCTGTTACTCCTGACCTGATGCATCACAAGGTTCTCTGAACTGGGTACCGAGGCTAGAAAATGCTATGGTCAGCTGTCCCTGCTTAGTCCTCCCAACCTCTATCCAGATCTTATGGATGGTGCACCAAGTTGCGAGCATCTCTCACCTCCACTGGCTAGCTAACTACAATGCAGGGCGGCTGGTCCTCTCCACATACCTCCATAAGTGCATCTGGGCACCTGCATTAACCTACTTTAGTAAAGTGTTACACAGAGTGGGGAGTAACCCCTACTCTGATCTCTAACTGAGCCCTGGATGGCCATTAACCCCTTACTTACAGGCACATATCAACGATTTCCCTGTGCAGTTTCTCAATTCATACAGTACAAAAGGTATAAAACTGTCACTTGCTTATTATCCTTGCCATGGGACTAATTCTTTCATTAAACCTGGAGGAACCCTCTCAAGCCCCTGCACAGCTGAATAGGTGACCCCAAACTTTAAAAGGGTTTGTCCAAATGGGAAGGGTAACATTTCTGGAGAATCCCTTTAACTATAAGTGGGATAATCCCCTCAAGTGCAAATAATAAAGAGAAGGCTAAGATATCCATACTATAGTACTAAAATGACTTAAAAGTGTCCCTCGACTCTGGACACCCCCTTAAACTGTCATCCTTTTTGCACATATCCTTGGTCCTGATTTTCTTCTTTACTAAAGTTGACTTCCATTCTTAAAAGGTGGGGTCTACTCTGGGGCACCCCTTTAAAGGGAACCTGTCATCTCCGAAACACCCCCTGAACTAGAGTAAGTGTTGTATAGTGTAAATGATGCTGAATCCGAATATGTAATTTTTATCTTCAGACTCACTTCCATTCTGACACTGTGCTCCTACAAACCTGCAGTAAAATGCACTCACTGGACTCTTCTTTGAGTCCTCTCCATTATGTGAGTGAGCACTGGAGTCCACTGAATGTATTTTACTGCCGGTTTGTGGGAGCACAGCGTCAGAATGGAAGTGAGTATGAAGATAAAACTTATATATTTGGATTCAGCATCACTTACACTATACATCTCTTACTCTAGTTCAGGGGGTGTTTCAGAGATGACAGGTTCCCTTTAAGTGCCATCAGTGAGATTAACGGGTGAGAAGGGTAAATATTTGTGGAGATCTCCTTTAAGTGCCCTTATCCACCATATTTTAGGCACTTTATCACAGCAGAAGGCCCCCCTTATAAACCACAATCATTAACTGAGAGTGTACATTTGCAGAGCCCCCCTTTAACTACCCCCTACACTGTATTACAAAGGGTTCTAAGAACATTCAATGTCATTCCTGTTGAACCCAAACCTCGAATGTGTTGTCTAAAATGAGGCATACCTTTAAATGCAATGCATAGGACTAGCAAAGTGTGATTATTGGTTATGTGTTCTCCTTTAAATGCCATCATCCCCCCCAGTTTACACTATTTCATAGAGGAAATTGTACATGTGAGTGGAGGACCCCTTTAAAACTTTTGGTCAAAAAATTCTACACTGCAACTGGACCCCAATCTTAAAGAAGAACTCCCGCAAAAAAAGTTTTTTCCAAGTCCTGCTAGAAATGAACATGATGTAATCTGTAGTGAATGTCATTTTCCTACCAGTGTCTGTATTTGTGAGTTATATCTCCCTGATGTTTCTCATCTGTGTCATGTGACTTGGAATCAGACCCACCAACTGACACAGCATCTTATCTGTGGACAGGAAGTCTAATTCTCTATGTATTCCTATGGGAGCCTCACTCTGAGTCTCATAGGAATGAATAGAGAAGTAACTGGCTTCCTGTCCGGGGTCACATGACACAGCTACAATTAAAAGAGAGGGGATAACTCACAAATACAGTCTCTGATGAAAAGATGTCATTCACTACAGATTACATCATGCACCTTTCTAACAGGTCAGAGAATAAAATTTTTTTGCGGGAGTCCTTCTTTAAAGGTGTTGTCCAAACTGGACAGTCCCTGTAAATGACACATTTTTGGAGTTCCCCTTTAATTTACCAATGTTGACACTATGACCCGGCTGTGACCTCCCGGGAAGAATGATTCTGCTGATTCTGCATTTATCAGGAGGATGAAAGTGGATAAAAGGTGTCTGCAGTGCGGAGATTTCGTTTCTCCCAGCTGAAAGTATCGGAACAGATTCCGCACCACGCCTGCACACATCAATGCCTCGCCATATGGCAGAAACGCCTTCTGAAGCGACACAGTAATCAGCCAGAAGTAAAACGAGGACGTGCTTTCATTTTTTTTTTCTTCCTGTCGCCCTTCGCTGACAACCAATGTAACCACCGATCCTTCTCCAGGAAAGGTTGTCATCAGGGATGGGTTTCCAAAAAAACAGCTGCCCTTTGGATTCCCACGTAACCTGAGTGGATTGAGATTCACCAGGTGAACACGCTCTTATTGTTTCTTGTGCGTTCAGTCTACATAATAGCGCCATATAGTGCCACCATAATATAATAACAATATATAGTGCCACCATAATATAATAACCATATATAGTGCCACCATAATATAATAACCATATATAGTGCCACCATAATATAATAACAATATATAGTGCCACCATAATATAATAACAATATATAGTGCCACCATAATATAATAACCATATATAGTGCCACCATAATATAATAACCATATATAGTGCCACCATAATATAATAACCATATATAGTGCCACC
Source organism: Rhinella marina (assembly GCA_900303285.1). NCBI lineage: Eukaryota > Metazoa > Chordata > Amphibia > Anura > Bufonidae > Rhinella > Rhinella marina. Next base: position 9,253 of record ONZH01013786.1, read on the forward strand.
ATAATATAATAACCATATATAGTGCCACCATAATATAATAACAATATATAGTGCCACCATAATATAATAACAATATATAGTGCCACCATAATATAATAACCATATATAGTGCCACCATAATATAATAACAATACATATTACATATAGTCTGTAGGACTCAATCGTTTTCCGCCCCTTAAAACCAGCCCCAGTTGTCACACAGACTTCCTAGGATTCTGATGGGCAAATCTCTCTTGGTATGGAGGTGGGGTGTAAGTATAGCAGTGGGGTGTAAGTATGAGTGTGGGGTGTAGGTATGGCAGTGGGGTGTACATAGGTATGGGGCTGGGGTGTAGGTATGGGAGTGGGGTGTAAGTATGGCAGTGGGGTGTAGGTATGGGAATGGGGTGTAAGTATGGGGTTGTGGTGTAGGTATGGGGGTGGGGTGTAGGTATAGCGGTGTAGAGTAGGTATGAGGTTGGGGTGTGAGCATGGTAGAGGGGTATAGGTATGGGTATGGGGTTGGGATGTGACTTTGGGAGTGGAGTGTAGAGGTGTGAGGGTGAGGTGTATTTATGAGAGTGGGGTGTAGGTATGGGGTTGGAGTGTGAGCATGGTAGAGGGGTGTAGGTATGGGAGGGGAGTATAGGTTGGGATGTGATTTTGGGAGTGAAGTGTAGGTATGGGGCTGGGGTGTAGGTATGGGAGTGGGGTGTAAGTATGGGGTGGGGTGTAGATATGCTGGTGAAGTGTGGTGATGGCAGAGGGTGTAGGTATGGGGTTGTGGTGTTGGTATGTGAGTGGGGGTGTATTTATAGGGTGGGGTGTAGGTATGCTGGTGGAGTGTGGTGATGGAAGAGGGGTGTAGGCATATGGTTGGGATGTGGGGTTGGGAGTGGAGTGTAGGTATGGAAGTAGTATAGGTATGGTGTTAAGATAATGGCATGGTTGTGAGGGCTACATATGGGGCTGGGGTGTAGCTATGGGGGTGGGGTGCAGGAAATGGGCTGGGATGTGGGGTTGGGAGTGTAGGTATGGAAGTAGTATAGGTATGGGGTTAGGATATAGGTACAGGGCTGGGGTGTAGGTATGGGATTGGGGTGTAGGTATGGGGCTTAGGTGTAGGTATGGGATTGGGGTGTAGGTATGGGGGTTTGGATGTAGATATGAGGCTAGGGTGCAGGTATGGGGTTAGGATATAGGTATGGGATTGAGTGTAAGTATGGGGCTGTGGTTCAGGTATGGGGTTGGGATGTAGATATGAGGCTAGGGTACAGGTATGGGATTGGGGTGTAGGTATGGGGCTGGGGTGTAGGTATGGAGCTAGGTGTAGGTAGGGGGCTGAGGTGTAGGTATGGGGCTGAGGTGCAGGTATGGGGCTGAGGTGCAGGTATAGGGCAGTGGTGTATGTATGGGGTTGGGGTGCAGGCATGGGATTGAGGTGCAGGAATGGGGCTGGGGTGTAGGTATGGGGCTGTGGTGTATGTATGGGACTGGGGTGAAGGTATGGGATTGGGGTGCAGGTATGGGGCTGGGGTGTAGGTATGGGGCTAGGTGCAGGTATAGGGCTGTGGTGTATGTATGGGGCTGGGGTGAAGGTATGGGATTGGGGTGCAGGTATGGGATTGGGGTGTAGGTATGGGGCTGGGGTGTAGGTATGGGGTTGGGGTGTAGGTATGGGGTTGGGTGCAGGTATGGGATTGGGGTGTAGGTATGGGGATAGGTGCAGGTATAGGGCTGAGGTGTATGTATGGGGTTGGGGTGCAGGCATGGGATTGGGGTGCAGGTATGGGGCTGGGGTGTAGGTATGGGGCTGGGGTGTAGGTATGGGGTTGGGTGCAGGTATGGGATTGGGGTGTAGGTATGGGGTTGGGTGCAGGTATGGGATTGGGGTGTACGTATCAGGCTGGGGTGCAGGTATGGGGCTGGGGTCTAGGTATGGGGCTGGGGTGTAGGTATGGGGTTGGGTGCAGGTATGGGATTGGGGTGTAGGTATGGGGCTGGGGTGTAGGTATGGGGTTGGGTGCAGGTATGGGATTGGGGTGTAGGTATCGGGCTGGGGTGCAGGTATGGGGCTGGGGTCTAGGTATGGGGCTGGGGTGTAGGTATGGGGCTGGGGTGCAGGTATGGGGCTGGGGTGTAGGTATGGGGTTGGGTGCAGGTATGGGGCTGGGGTGTAGGTATGGGATTGGGGTGTAGGTATGGGTTTGGGGTGTAGGTATGGTGTTGGGGTGTAGGTATGGGGTTGGGGTGCAGGTATGGGATTGTGGTGTAGGTATGGGATTGGGGTGTAGGTATGGTGTTGGGGTGTAGGTATGGAGGTGGAGTGCATTGTTGTGAAGCTAGGTATTTTTGGTATTTGAATAAATCAACAGTGAGTGGCTCACCACTAGGGATCAATGAGACGTCGGGGTGCTCAAATCCTAGGCTATACCCACAGCCTTTTTGTATGGAGAGGATAAATCTGTTAGTTTATGGATGAGCACACCCTATCCAGTACTGTATTATTGTAGGATTATAAAGTATGCACAGAGTGTAGATTATCAATATAATATTTATTATTAATACATATAAAATAATAGCTGGCCAGCTATGAATGGGTCAGTAATAAAATAGATAAAAGAATCTATCCCAGGGGGGGTAGGGATATAAGAAAAAAGTAAATGATGATTAACAATGTCTTGCTAAAAAAGAAAACAGAAATATGAAAAAATGAATAAAAACAAATCGTGGAGTTTTTGAACAGTAGTAGGTAGTCTTTGTATTAGCGCTAATGTATTTGTGGCGCTACAGCTCAGTTCAATTGAATTGGCAGTCTTTGTGTATTTGTAGCGCTTCAGCTCAGTTCAATTGAATAGACATTCTTTCAATACAGTTTCCCATATTGGGCTTAATCATATAAGTCAAATTTTGTACGTTACCCCTCTGTTCAATACCGTAATGTCTCGGGGGCGATATCTTCGTTGCTAACGGCCGTCAGTACGAGGACGCCGTTCTTCTATTAGTGTAGCGGTGGCAACAACACAGTGTGCGCGGTTCTTTTCCCGGCTTCTATACAGCGATGTCCAGCGTGGCGTCCCACGTATTGGTAAACAGCTGTTGTTGTTTGTAAATACACCGGCCCATTTACAAACAACAACAGCTGTTTACCAATACGTGGGACGCCACGCTGGACATCGCTGTATAGAAGCCGGGAAAAGAACCGCGCACACTGTGTTGTTGCCGCCGCTACACTAATAGAAGAACGGCGTCCTCGTACTGACGGCCGTTAGCAACGAAGATATCGCCCCCGAGACATTACGGTATTGAACAGAGGGGTAACGTACAAAATTTGACTTATATGATTAAGCCCAATATGGGAAACTGTATTGAAAGAATGTCTATTCAATTGAACTGAGCTGAAGCGCTACAAATACACAAAGACTGCCAATTCAATTGAACTGAGCTGTAGCGCCACAAATACATTAGCGCTAATACAAAGACTACCTACTACTGTTCAAAAACTCCACGATTTGTTTTTATTCATTTTTTCATATTTCTGTTTTCTTTTTTAGCAAGACATTGTTAATCATCATTTACTTTTTTCTTATATCCCTACCCCCCCTGGGATAGATTCTTTTATCTATTTTATTACTGACCCATTCATAGCTGGCCAGCTATTATTTTATATGTATTAATAATAAATATTATATTGATAATCTACACTCTCTGCATACTTTATAATCCTACAATAATACAGTACTGGATAGGGTGTGCTCATCCATAAACTAACAGATTTTTGGTATTTAGGGACAGAAGGCCGCTCACAGGTCGGGGGCGGGGTGTGGTGATGGTTATAGTGGTTGTCACCCAGCTTTCCCAGGAACTGATGTAATTAAAAATCATCTAAATACAAATTTGACAACGTGACATTTTATTTTCCTCGGAAGCCACATGTGCGGGAAGACACCAGAGTGAACCCTCATCTCCTCTGTATCAATTTGTCAGTCTTCACTGCAGTGTCAGCATTATATTCCTGGACTGAGAGGCTATCGATAACAGCAGAGCCTGGAGGGGAGTATAAAGTCCCCTCTGTAATCTCATGGCTCCGCTTATAGCACAATTGCCCACTTTTGGGGCCCCCTCCCCGAGCAGTAAGATGACACCAGGGGCCCCACAAGGAGGATCTGAGCCGCTGCTCGAGTGCTAATGAGTTCTACAAGTGGTGGAGCTCAGGATCCCCATCGCTTACAGCGACGCGCTCTCGTCTCTCGGAATCACCATTTTCCACCCAAAAGAGCCCTTGAACTGGAGACGACGGCGGCGTTCTCATCCGATCCGGCTCTCTCCAACGCTCCGCCACTTACTGCTCCGCGGCCGTAACTCCCAGCGCTATTATTGTGCCTTTCAGCGGCACCCTGGGGATTGTGGGTAATGACATGCAAATGAGCCCAACAAATGTATCATTTTGCATCATTCTGCTCGAATTACAATCTTATTTTTCCATGTGGGAAAATCTCCAATTAAACGCCCTGCAATCCCCGCCGCCGGAGCGCTTCCTTAACCCCTGCGTGATCTGCAGACTCTGCGCTCCTGCAGGACACATGAGCTGCCCCCATTGAAGGGGGCGCCACAGAGGGCCTGCTACCATAAATCTGAATCTGCAGCGCATAACAGAGTTATTTAGACTGTTTTGGTCACAATATGTCAGCACTATTTGAATACGGTATAGTATGGCGGTATTTACTTCTGTATAGAGTGTTTTTGCTCACTATATAAAGGTATTATTTGAACACTTTAAGGTGATATTTATTTTTTGGTCACAATATTTCAATATTATTTGAACACAGGATGGCGGTATTCATTTTTTATGGCATTGAATGGAGCTTTATTTATTGGTCACAATATGTCAGTATTGTATAGATTGTACATTAGTATTATTTGAGCACTGTATGGCGGTATTCACATTTGTATGGCCTTATATAGATTGTTTTGTTTTTTTTTGTCACTGTATGTTAGTATTATTTAAGCACTGCAAGGCAGTATTTCTATGGCATTGCATGGAGCATTTTTTGGTCATTGTAGGTCAGTAACATTTAAGCAATCTATAGCGGAATTAACTTTTTCTATGGCATTCTATAGAGCATTTTTTTTGGTCACTACATATTGGTACTATTTGAATGCTGTATGGCAGTATTCACTTCTGTATGGCATAGTATAGAGCTTTTTTTGGTCACTATATGTAGGTGTTATTTGAGCACTGCATGACGATATTTACTTTTTTGGTCACTGCATGGAGTTACCATTTGATATTGTATGGCGGTAGTCACTTTTGCATGTCTTTGTATAGAGCATTTTTAGTCACTGTATGTAGGTATTGTTTGAGTACTGAATGGTGGTATTCAATTTTGCATGGCATTGCATACAACAATTTTTTTAAATACTGTATGTAGGTGTTATTTGAGCACTGTATGACAGTATTCACTTTTGCATTGTATTGTATACAGTCTTTTGTTACTGTATGTAGCTGTTATTTGAGGAATGTATGGCGGTATTCACTTTTTGTATAAAGATGTTTTTTTTTTCTCACTGTATGTAGTTATTATCTGAGCATTGTGTGACAGTATTCCCTTTTCCATAGTATTGAATACCGCATTTTTTTCTCATGGTATGTAGGTATTATTTGAGCACTGTCTGGCGGTATTCAGTTTTGTATAACATTCTATAGAACTATTTTTTGTCACTGTATGTAGGTTTTATTTGAGCACTGCATGGCAGTTTTTAATTTTTTGGGCACTGCGTATAGGTACCATTTGAATACTGTATGGCGGCATTCACTTCTGTATGGCATTTTAAAAGGTGTTTATTTGTATGTAGGTATTATTTGAGCACTTTCTAGCGGTATTCACTTTTGTACAACATTGTATAAAGCTATGTTTCTGTTACGGTATGTAGGCGTTATTTGAGCACTGTATGGCGGTATTTACTTTTTTGGCCACTACGTATAGGTACCATTTGAACGGTATGTAGGCATTATTTGAATACTGTATGACGGCATTTATGTCTGTATGGCATTTTATAGGGTGTTTATTTGTATTTAGATATTATTTGAGCACTGAATGGCGGTATTTACTTTTGTACATCAATGCACAGTATATATATATATTACAGTGCATGATGGTGGCAGTTCTGTATACCATTCCTAATGTAGTCAAATGCATATACATATGGCAGCATTTTTTGGGCATACCCCTATACAATGCTTATAATTATGTACTGTATTGCAGCACTATATGACACCTCAGTATATGTATGGGCATGAACAGGGGACATCCAACCTAAAGGGGCTCTCTAACCTCATTGAGACTCCCCCTCTATAATCCAGAAGGCAGTTCTTGTATTGCATGGGCAGTCGTTCATCTGAATGGCCCCCATGTAATACTGCACTTCGCCTGCAGGGGCCACTGCAGGATAAATGCCTGGCTGGCCGTGACTACAGGGATTGAGGGACCAGCCGATTGCATAGTGGCGGCATTTTAAAAGGAGCCATATCTGAGTAGACAACCCCTTTAAGACTGGACCTGCTGCAGCACATTCACTAGGGGGTCACACAACCAATAAGAGACACACAGACCTTAAACTCCTGACAGCTGAGGATTTGTTACAGTTGCAACCAGTCCAGACAATCCTTTGTGACCTAAAAAGCTTGGACTGCAGTATAACACATTATTCCTGCACTGACACATTGCAACAAATGATCAGGGGCATGAGCTAGACTGGATACAACTGCTGCAAACCCTCCGCTGTGATAACTATGGGTTACGTCTGTACAGCTGTAGACCAGAATGTTCCTATTCAATGACAGCAAGCAGAGATCTTGAACGTGACCACAACCTCTGTTAGAAAGTTGCAGGACTTTTTATTACACACTAGGTGACTGGCCCTTTAAGATTTGATAAAGTTACTTTTTCGGTCCCGGTGTCCTTGGTGATGTCCTTGAGAAGGATTACAGGCGGGGTGCCTCCTGCTGGCGGTGTCCGGATGGGATGTAAGCCCTGTAATTGCGGAGATGTTCACCGACTGACGTCGGAGCTGCCGTGACAACATTAGGTCTTCATGTCTAATCCGAAAGTGAGGAGGCGCAACTATATGGCGGTCATATCAATTAGGTCATGGCGGCTCATGGAGACAAAGGGAGATGAAATCTCTGACATTAGGAGGTGCACGTCTAGTGCCGGTATTACAGAAAAATCAGCCAGAAGAACGCTGAACGCAGCTTTGGATGTGACTAGAGCATAAGAATAAACCAGCAGGAAACGGACCAGGTACGGACAACAGAGAGCGGTGAGCTGAGCCCCTGTCACTTACACGGCTCCAGCGCCCCATCCTCTCCCTGAACCCCATCTTCATATGGACGGCGCACGGATACGAGGAGACCTCCTGCCAAGAGATGTCTCATTTCCCATCTCTCCGCTCCAGCAATGGCCAATTACCATTAATGAACAGAAGGGGCCGTTATCTGTGAGCGGGAATACAACGTAACGAGCCAAACCAGGAAGGAACAACACAAAATGTCAGCAATTCATGAAACAGAACCGCGCTGCTTAAAGGGGAACTCCACCTCAGAGTGGGTGACACATCAGGAGATGTGACAGCGGATCCCCGGGCTTAAAACCCAGATCATCCCCCGCACGCTCCCTGTTACTAAAAAACCATGGGGCCACCCTGCTAAATAGAGCAACTAGGCTCCATGGTGGTCACAAACCAGTGGGTGGATCCTCTGTATCATGATTGGCTAGATTTACTGATGGGCGGAGTCTACAGAAGAAAATGTGGCTACCTGAACATGGGCTCAAATCGGGGTTCACAACATTTATACCATTTATACTTGCACTATATACAAATCTTCTCTCACTGGAGACAGTCAGCAAGCCTGCTGTTAGACACACTGCTAAAAACTAAGATTATACAGAAAGCAGACAGCAGCCTGGTGTTAGGATGCACAGGAGAAGCATGAGAAATCAATAGAAAGATTTCAGTTCTGAAGTCTGCTGAATAGTGAGTGCAGCTCTGGAGTATAATACAGGATGTAACTCAGGATCAGTACAGGATAAGTAATGTATGTACACAGTGACTGCACCAGCAGAATAGTGAGTGCAGCTCTGGAGTATAATACAGAATGTAACTCAGGATCAGTACAGGATAAGTAATGTATGTACAGTGACTGCACCAGCAGAATAGTGAGTGCAGCTCTGGAGTATAATACAGAATGTAACTCAGGATCAGCTCAGGATAAGTAATGTACGTACACAGTGACTGCACCAGCAGAATAGTGAGTGCAGCTCTGGAGTATAATACAGGATGTAACTCAGGATCAGTACAGGATAAGTAATGTAATGTATGTACACAGTGACTGCACCAGCAGAATAGTGAGTGCAGCTCTGGAGTATAATACAGGATGTAAATCAGGATCAGTACAGGATAAGTAATGTATGTACACAGTGAGTGCACCAGCAGAATAGTGAGTGCAGCTCTGGAGTATAATACAGGATGTAACTCAGGATCAGTACAGGATAAGTAATGTATGTACACAGTGACTGCACCAGAAGAATAGTGAGTGCAGCTCTGGAGTATAATAGAGGATGTAACTCAGGATCAGTACAGGATAAGTAATGTATGTACACAGTGACTCCACCAGCAGAATAGTAAGTGCAGCTCTGGAGTATAATACAGGATGTAACTCAGGATCAGTACAGGATAAGTAATGTATGTACACAGTGACTGCACCAGCAGAATAGTGAGTGCAGCTCTGGAGTATAATACAGGATGTAACTCAGGATCAGTACAGGATAAGTAATGTAATGTATGTACACAGTGACTGCACCAGCAGAATAGTGAGTGCAGCTCTGGAGTATAATACAGGATGTAATATAATATAAAGTTTTGTGCGTGTTTCCCTTTAAGAGCTCGGTTCTGAGCTGTGTATGTGGTATTCTAGAACTGAATGCCGTAGAACAATTTCATTCCAGGAAATATGTTATTATTCTGTAGATAATTGCACATTATAAGTCGATGTGGCTACCAGTGAATCCCCCAAAGGACAGATCAGTTACGTAGATGCAGCTGGCTTTATCTTTGATGCAGAAGCTGGCAGCGTTATAATAACCGGCGGAGAATGAAGACAGAATTATCTGTTCTTTCGTGTAGAAGCAGAACATTAGCAGCATGGAAAGTTATGGTAGAAAAATGAGGTGCGTGGCTTCTTAAAGTGGACAGGCTCTAAAAACACGACAAAGTAAGACAAGACTTTCCTGAAATCCTCTGTGCTGCTGGGAGGACCCTGCCCCTTCCACTATGTAATTCTCAGTCTGTGACTGTCATGCTCTGGTGTGGAGGGTATAGCCAAACCAAGTGTAAGAGGGAACGGAAAAGGACCAAACAAGGGAAACGGTCACCTCCTGCAGGTAACTCTGAAACTAGGCCCTGGCTGACTACCAGTATGAACAGGCCTTAGGTGTAGGAGAGTTCATACACAGGAACCTAATAACAAACTCACCCTAAAGAACCCTGCAGCTAGTGACAGAGTCAACCCGTTTCTCCAAGAGGATGGGCGAACAGGAGACTCCAGAAGGCGAAACCACAACAGGGAAAAGTAGGATAAACACAATAGGGAAAATTACACTTATCTTAATGCAGATATTGCAGCAACCGGATCTCAGCCAAGAACCACACCACACCACACACAACAAAGTTAGCAGAAAGTATAAACCGCAAGGAATACTGGGAGAGGAAGGGATAAATAGGGGAAAGATAATCACCACACCCACAACAGCTGAGGGGAAGGGGTGTGGTAAACAGCAACCAGACCAAGAGGAAAACAGGTCAAATTATGTCACTTTTGAAAGCATAGCCGAACGCCTGATGCCGGAACGTTCGTGACAGTGACCTCCACAGGATCAGCACACTCCTCTCCTGAAATCCTCTGTGCTGATGGGAGGATCCTGCTCCTTCCACTATGTAACTCTCATCCTGTGACCTCCACAAGATCAGCACACTTCTCTCCTGAAATCCTCTGTGCTGCTGGGAGGACCCTGCTCCTTCCACTATGTAACTCTCATCCTGTGACCTCCACAAGATCAGCACACTCCTCTCCTGAAATCCTCTGTGCTGCTTGGAGGACCCTGCTCCTTCCTCTATGTAACTCTCATCCTGTGACCTCCACAAAATCAGCACACTCCTCTCCTGAAATCCTCTGTGCTGCTGGGAGAACCCTGCTCCTTCCACTATGTAACTCTCACCCTGTGGCCTCCACAAGATCAGCACACTCCTCTCCTGAAATCCTCTGTGCTGCTGGGAGGACCCTGCTCCTTCCACTATGTAACTCTCATCCTGTGACCTCCAGAAGATCAGCACACTCCTCTCCTGAAATCCTCTGTGCTGCTGGGAGGACCCTGCTCCTTCCACTATGTAACTCTCAGTCTGTGACCTCCACAAGATCAGCACAGTCCTCTCCTGAAATCCTCTGTGCTGCTGGGAGGACCCTGCTCCTTCCACTATGTAACTCTCATCCTGTGACCTCCACAAAATCAGCACACTCCTCTCCTGAAATCCTCTGTGCTGCTGGGAGGACCCTGCTCCTTCCACTATGTAACTCTCACCCTGTGGCCTCCACAAGATCAGCACACTCCTCTACTGAAATCCTCTGTGCTGCTGAGAGGACCCTGCTCCTTCCACTATGTAACTCTCAGCCTATGACCTCCACAAGATCAGCACACTCCTCTCCTGAAATCCTCTGTGCTGCTGGGAGGACCCTTCTCCTTCCACTATGTAACTCTCACCATGTCACCTCCACAACATCAGCACACTCCTCTCCTGAAATCATCTGTGCTGCTGGGAGGACCCTGCTCCTTCCACTATGTAACTCTCAGCCTGTGACCTCCACAAGATCAGCACACTCCTCTCCTGAAATCCTCTGTGCTGCTGGGAGGACCCTGGTCCTTCCACTATGTAACTCTCAGCTTGTGACTTGTGTCCTCTCTTACATTGTCCCATGGTTGGACAGGTCACTGCCCCCTCTGCTGAAATCCTTAGTGCTGCTGTGCAGATGCTGGGAGCCTTCCTCCTGCCTCAGTGAGATATTGAGCGCTCAGTAATATAGGATGTAGCCTTCGGCTGTAATTAAGTGCAGACAGCGACTACGAGGAGAGCAAATCCACTGTCTGTCAGTGAAAAGCTTCAGTCTTATTACAGAAAACTTATCATCAGCTTCAGAAAGTTTATTATTACTTGTTACTTCAAGGATCTGATATTAATAAGTGGGGAGTATAGAAGATCCAGTGCAGGGGCAGAGCCCAGGGGGCCCAAAACCAATGAACCGTCACATGGAATATTCTTCACTACAGTGTAATACATGGGAATGTCACTCCACCCCACACCTCCTCCTCTTATTGGGGTTCACCCCCGTGTGTGTCTTCCTGGTTACTGGGCTTTTATGGTTTATTTGGACTTTGCTTTCCAGGCACTTACCTCCTGGAGAGGTTCTGATTGGCTTCAGTAAAAGCAAAGGAGCAGTGTACAGCATGGTGGACGGAGCAAAAAGAGATAGAAAAGCATTTGTAGCCTCCAACATAATCAAAAGCTAAACATGAGGTGTATTTCTGATGTATACCGTATTCCTACAGACACTGTAGATAAGTCAGCGCCACTATGTGCCTCCAGTAGACACTGTAGATGAGTTAGAGCTCCAGTATGACTGCAGTGTCCTCGGAATATAAATTTGTGTTACTGTCTGACTCCAACAGAGTCACTCTCCTGTTCCAGTAGACTCTAGTAGACACTGTAGATAAGATGGATTTACTCTCTGGTTCCAGTAGACAATGTAAATATGGATTTACTCTCTAAGGCCTCTTTCACACTAGCGGCAGCACGGATCCGGCGGGTGAAGGGTCCCGCCGGATCCATGCTGCCGCAGGTGCACATGCCCCACACCTGCACCAGACACTATCTTGAGGAGGAGGGGGAGTATACTTACCTGTCCCAGCAGCTCCCGACCTGTCGCAGCAGCTCCAGAGGACGGCGCGCACAATGGGAAGATTCCCCACAGTGCCCCCTGCTGGAGCGAGGAGGGAGCTGCGAGGGACAAGTGCAAGGTGACGGATCCGTCATGAACTCCATTGAAAGTCAATGGAGGACGGATCCGTTTACTATTGTGTCACACCAAACGGATCCATCCACATTGACTTGCATTGGGGGTCATTCTGGATCCGTCTTGGTGCGGATGCCCAGAACGGAGAGCAAACCGCAACATGTTGCGGTTTGCTTTCCGGTCTGGAGACTGAAGAGAACTGAATGGAATGCTTTTAGGAGCATTCTGTTCTCTTCAGTTCAGTTTTGTCCACATTGACAATGAATGGGGACAAAACTGAAGCATTTTATTCCGGTATTGAGCCCCTATGACAGAACTCAATACCGGAATATATAAATGCTAGTGTGAAAGTAGCCTAAGTCCAGAAGACATTGTAGATATGATCTATTTACTCTCTAGTTTTAGTAGACTCCAGTAGACACTGTAGATATGTAGACACTGTAGATATGATGGATTCACTCTTGTGTTCCAATAGACTCCAGTAGACATTGTAGATATGTAGACACTGTAGATATGATGGATTCACTCTTGTGTTCCAGTAGACTCCAGTAGACATTGTTGATAACTAGTCACTCTCTTGTTCCAGTAGAATAAAGTAGGCACTGTAGATATGATGAATTCACTCTCTAATTCCAGTAGACAATGTAGATATGATGGATTTAGCTTCTTGTTCCAGTAGACTTTAGTAGACATTGTAGATATGTAGTCACTCTTCTGGTCCAGTAGACACTGTAGATATGATGGATGCACTCTCTGGTTCCAGTAGACAATGTAAATCTTATGGATTTACTCTCTAATTTCAATAGACTCCAGTAGGCACTGTAGATATGATGGATTCACTCTCTAGTTCCAGTAGACAATGTAAATATGATGGATTTACTTTCTAATTCCAGTAGACTTCAGTAGACACTGTAGATATGAAGGATTCACTCTCTTGTTCCAGTAGACACTAAAGATATGATGGATTTACTCTCTGGTTCCACTAGACTCCAGTAGACATTGTAGATAACTAGTCACTATCTTGTTCCAGTAGACTAAAGTAGGCACTGTAGATATGAAGGATTCACTCTCTAGTTCCAGTAGACACTGTAGATATGATGGATTTACTCTCTAATTCCAGTACACACTGTAGAAATGATGGATTTAGCTTCTTGTTCCAGTAGACTCCAGTAGACAATGTAGATATGTAGTCACTCTTCTGTTCCAGTAGACACTGTAGATATGAAGGATTTACTCTCTGGTTCCAGTAGACTCCAGCAGACATTGTTGATAACTAGTCACTATCTTGTTCCAGTAGACTAAAGTAGGCACTGTAGATATGAAGGATTCACTCTCTAGTTCCAGTAGACACTGTAGATATGATGGATTTACTCTCTAATTCCAGTAGACACTGTAGAAATGATGGATTTAGCTTCTTGTTCCAGTAGACTCCAGTAGACACTGTAGATATGTAGTCACTCTTCTGTTCCAGTAGACACTGTAGATATGTAGTCACTCTTCTGTTCCAGTAGACACTGTAGATATGAAGGATTTACTCTCTGGTTCCAGTAGACTCCAGTAGACATTGTTGATAACTAGTCACTCTCTTGTTCCAGTAGACTAAAGTAGGCACTGTAGATATGATGAATTCACTCTCTAATTCCAGTAGACAATGTAGATATGATGGATTTAGCTTCTTGTTCCAGTAGACTTTAGTAGACATTGTAGATATGTAGTCACTCTTCTGGTCCAGTAGACACTGTAGATATGATGGATGCACTCTCTGGTTCCAGTAGACAATGTAAATCTTATGGATTTACTCTCTAATTTCAATAGACTCCAGTAGGCACTGTAGATATGATGGATTCACTCTCTAGTTCCAGTAGACAATGTAAATATGATGGATTTACTTTCTAATTCCAGTAGACTTCAGTAGACACTGTAGATATGAAGGATTCACTCTCTTGTTCCAGTAGACACTAAAGATATGATGGATTTACTCTCTGGTTCCACTAGACTCCAGTAGACATTGTAGATAACTAGTCACTATCTTGTTCCAGTAGACTAAAGTAGGCACTGTAGATATGAAGGATTCACTCTCTAGTTCCAGTAGACACTGTAGATATGATGGATTTACTCTCTAATTCCAGTAGACACTGTAGAAATGATGGATTTAGCTTCTTGTTCCAGTAGACTCCAGTAGACACTGTAGATATGAAGGATTTACTCTCTGGTTCCAGTAGACTCTGTAGATATGAAGGATTTACTCTCTGGTTCCAGTAGACTCCAGCAGACATTGTTGATAACTAGTCACTCTCTTGTTCCAGTAGACTAAAGTAGGCACTGTAGATATGATGGATTCACCCTCTGGTTCCAGTAGACAATGTAAATATGGATTTACTCTCTAATTCCAGTAGACTCCAGTAGACACTGTAGATATGATGGATTTAGCCTCTTGTTCCAGTAGACACTGTAGATAAGTAGTCACTCTTATCTTCCAGTAGACACTGTAGATATGATGGATTCACTCTTGTGTTCCAGTAGAATCCAGTAGACACTGTAGATATGATGGATGCACTCTCTGGTTCCAGTAGACAATGTAAATATGATGGATTTACTCTCTAATTTCAGTAGACTCCAGTTGACACTGTAGATATGATGGATTTAGCCTCTTGTTCCAGTAGACTCCAGTAGACACTGTAGATATGATGGATTCACTCTCTTGTTCCAGTAGACAACGTAAATATGATGCATTTACTCTCTAATTCCAGTACACTCCAGTTGACACTGTAGATATGATGGATTCACTCTCTGGTTCCAGTAGACAATGCAAATATGATGGATTTACTCTCTAATTCCAGTAGACTCCAGTAGACACTGTAGATATGACGGATTCACTCTCTTGATCCAGTAGACACTAAAGATATGCTGAATTTATTCTCTGGATCCAGTAGACTCCAGTAGACATTGTAGATATGATGGATTCACTCTCTAGTTCCAGTAGACACTGCAGATATGATGGATTCACTCTCTTGTTCCACTAGACTCCAGTAGACACTGTAGATATGATGGATTCACTCTCTTGTTCCAGTAGACTCCAGTAGACATTGTAGATATGATGGATTCACTCTCTTGTTCCAGTAGACTCCAGTAGACATTGTAGATATGATGGATTCACTCTCTTGTTCCACTAGACTCCAGTAGACACTGTAGATATGATGGATTCACTCTCTTGTTCCAGTAGACTCCAGTAGACACTGTAGATATGATGGATTCACTCTCTTGTTCCAGTAGACTCCAGTAGACACTGTAGATATGATGGATTCACTCTCTTGTTCCAGTAGACACTGTCGATATGATGGATTCACTCTAATGTTCCAGTAGATGAGCATTGTTGGAGTTACATAGTTGTTAAGTTGAAGACAAATAAAAAAACCCTATAAAGGAAAAGAAAGCCTCCTGGACTCCAGATGTGGCAATCAGAACAAATCCCTGGATCAACGTCCATCTTCTTTGTAAGGAGGGGTTGAGCCAAAGGGAAAGGGTGTGTAGAACGTGATTTCTATACATTTCATAAGCCTAATTTTATTTTGAAGTAAAAAGTTATCTAAACCTTTTCTGAAGCTTCTCCTGTATTTGCTGTGAGCGGCTCCTGCTGATATTCCAGAGATTCACCGCTCTTACTGTAAAGAATGCTTCTCCCCTCTTATGACTGATTCTTTTTTCTCCAGTCGTAGGGAGCGGCCCCTTGTTTTTTGAGGGCGTTTAACACAGAATAGCTTCTCCTGATATTTTTGCATGGATCATTTATATATTTGTACAGGTTATTCATGTCCACACTTTATGTCTTTTTTCAAGACTAAACAAATTCAGTTCTTTTTATCTTTGCTCATAGCTAAGATCTTCCAGGCTCTTTATCAGTTTAGTCACTCTCCTCTGTACTTTTTCTAACTCCAGGGCACCCTTTTTATGGACTGGTGCCCAGAAATGAACCGCGTGTTTCAGTTGAGTCACTTTCTGTTTCCTATATACCCCAGTAAGTACCATATATAACTTGGTGTCCTTCTCTTGCTCCAGCTGACTTCTGCAGATGTTGTAGATACTTTGGAGTCACTTTCTGTTTATTCCTTACCCAATAGGCACCATATATAACCTAGAGTTTTTCTCTTGCTCCAGCAGACTCCAGTAGATGTTGTAGCTACTTTGGAGTCACTTTCTGTTTCCTCTATACCCCATAAAGCACCATACATAACTTAAAGTCTCTCTATCTCTTGCTCCAGCAGATTCCAGTAGATGTTGTAGGTATGTTGGAGTCACTATGTCCTATATACCCCAGTAGGCACCACCACCATAACTTTGAGTCTCTCTCTCTTGCTCCAGCACACTTCAGTAGAAGTTGTAGTTACTTTGGAGTCACTTTTTGTTTCCTCTATACCCCACTAGGCACCATATATAACCTAGAGTTTCTCTCTTGCTCCTGCAGACTGCAATAGATGTTGTAGGTACGTTGGAGTCACTGTGTCCTGTATACACCAGTAGTCACCACCACCATGCATAACTTTGAGTCTCTCTCTCTCTTGCTCCAGGAGACTCCGGTAGATGTTGTAGATACTTTGGCGTCACTTTCTGTTTCCTCTATACCCCACTAGGCACCATACATAACTTAGAATCTCTCTCTTGACTCCAGTAGATATTGTAGGTACGTTGGAGTTACTGTATCCTATATACCCCAGTAGGCACCACCACCATACATAACTTAGAATCTCTCTCTTGACTCCAGTAGATATTGTAGGTACGTTGGAGTTACTGTATCCTATATACCCCAGTAGTCACCACCACCATAAATAACTTTGAGTCTCTCTCTTGACTCCAGTAGATATTGTAGGTACGTTGGAGTTACTGTATCCTATATACCCCAGTAGGCACCACCACCATAAATAACTTTGAGTCTCTCTCGCTCTCTTGCTCCAGCACATTTCAGTAGAAGTTTTAGATAATTTGGAGTCACTTTCTGTTTATTCTATATCCCATTAAGAACTATACATAATTTAGATTCTCTCTCTTGCTCCAGGAGACTCCAGTAGATGTTGTAGGTACGCTGGAGTCCCTCTCGGCCTTGTTAGAGACTTCCACAGCAGTTTAAGGCCACATTGCTTACTAACGTAAATTATCTCTCTCTCTATCGCTCTAGCATCCTTCAGTAGATGCTGCAGATACATTGGAGTCACTGTATCTTATATACCCCAGTAGGCACCACCACTATACATAACTTTGCGTCTCTCTCTCTCTTGCTCCCCCAGATTTCAGTAGAAGTGTTAGATACTTTGTAGTCACTTTCTGTATATTCTATATCCCATTAAGAACTATACAACTTAGAATCTCTCTCTTTCCAGTACACTGGAGTCACTGAGTCCTATATACCCCTGTAGGCACCACTACTATACATAACTAACAGTCTCTCTGTTGTTCCAGCAGACTCCAGGAGATATTGTAGATACTTTGGAGTCACTTTCTGTTTCTTCTATACCCCATTATGCACCATACATAACTTAGAGTCTCTCTGTTGTTCCAGCAGACTCCAGTAGATGTTGTAGGTACATTGGAATCCCTCTAGGCCTTGTTAGGGACTTCTACAGCAGTTTAAGGCTTTAACGTACTAACGTACATTCTCTCTCTCTCTCTCTCTCTCTCTGTCTCGCTCTAGCAGACTTCAGTAGATGCTGCAGATACATTGGAGTCACTGTGTCCTATATACCCCAGTAGGCACCACCACTATACATAACTTAGAGTCTCTCTGTTGTTCCAGCAGACTCCAGTAGATGTTGTAGGTACATTGGAATCCCTCTAGGCCTTGTTAGAGACTTCTACAGCAGTTTAAGGCTTTAACGTACTAACGTACATTCTCTCTCTCTCTCTCTCTCTCTCTCGCTCTAGCAGACTTCAGTAGATGCTGCAGATACATTGGAGTCACTGTGTCCTATATACCCCTGTAGGCACCACTACTATACATAACTAACAGTCTCTCTCTAGCTCCAGCAGACTCCATGAGATATTGTAGATACTTTGGAGTCGCTTTCTGTTTCTTCTATACCCCATTATGCACCATACATAACTTAGAGTCTCTCTGTTGTTCCAGCAGACTCCAGTAGATGTTGTAGGTACATTGGAATCCCTCTAGGCCTTGTTAGAGACTTCTACAGCAGTTTAAGGCTTTAACGTACTAACGTACTCTCTCTCTCTCTCTCTCTCTCGCTCTAGCAGACTTCAGTAGATGCTGCAGATACATTGGAGTCACTGTGTCCTATATACCCCAGTAGGCACCACCACTATACATAACTTAGAGTCTCTTTCTTGCTCCAGCAGACTCCAGTAGATGTTGTAGGTACGTTGGAGTCACTTTTTGCTTCTTCTATACCCTATTATGCACCATACATAACGTAAAGTCTTTTTCTTGCTCCAGCAGACTCCAGTAGATGTTATAGGTACGTTGGAGTCCCTCTCGGCCTTGTTAGAGACTTCCACAGCAGTTTAAGGCCACATTGCTTACTAACGTATATTCTCTCTCGCTCTAGCAGACTTCAGAAGATGCTGCAGATACATTGGAGTCACTGTGTCCTATATACCCCAGTAGGCACCACCACTATACATAACTTAGGGTCTCTTTCTTGCTCCAGCAGACTCCAGTAGATGTTGTAGGTACGTTGGAGTCACTTATTGCTTCTTCTATACCCTATTATGCACCATACATAGCGTAAAGTCTTTCTCTTGCTCCCGCAGAATCCAGTAGATGTTGTAGGTACGTTGGAGTCCCTCTCGTCCTTGTTAGAGACTTCCACAGCAGTTTAAGGCCACATTGCTTACTAACGTACATTCTCTCTCTCTCTCTCTCTCTCTCTCTCTCGCTCTAGCATCCTTCAGTAGATGCTGCAGATACATTGGAGTCACTGTGTCCTACATACCCCAGTAGGCACCACCACTATATATAACTTTCCGTCTCTCTCTTGCTCCCTCAGATTTCAGTAGAAGTTTTAGATACTTTGGAGTCACTTTCTGTATATTCTATATCCCTTTAAGAACTATACAACTTAGAGACTCTCTCTCTTTCCAGCAGACTCCAGTAGATGTTGTAGGTACGTTGGAGTCCCTCTCGTCCTTGTTAGAGACTTCCACAGCAGTTTAAGGCCACATTGCTTACTAACGTATATTCTCTCTCGCTCTAGCAGACTTCAGAAGATGCTGCAGATACATTGGAGTCACTGTGTCCTATATACCTCAGTAGGCACCACCACTATACATAACTTAGAGTCTCTTTCTTGCTCCAGCAAACTCCAGTAGATGTTATAGGTACGTTGGAGTCCCTCTCGGCCTTGTTAGAGACTTCCACAGCAGTTTAAGGCCACATTGCATTTTTAACAGTTGCCTATAAATACACATGACATAATTCAAGTATATGATCTACAGGCAACTCAGAAGAAGAAGAGCATTCTGGATAGTGGCACACGCATATCTTCATACCTTATATTCTGTGAGTTGGGAGTTATTTCATTTGCAAATAAAACTTCACGTCTCCATTGACTCGTTTCCTTCTGTTCTGTGATTTATAATATACGACTGCGTCCTGCGCTATAAAATAAGATAGAAAATCCTAATGTGTCGGCATCTTAAAATAACATCCAGGATTAAAAGTGGAACATCTGAGATTGCAAATTTATGGAGAGGCCGGTCCCTTGGTAATACCCGGCAATGAATCACTGAGCCTCATGTAAGTTTTATACCTCCGGAGCATGTAACATAGAGTAATAGCCAGCCATAATAAATATTCTAATGAGCAAAGCTGAATAAAACAATACACCGATAAATAAAACACAGCAGAAAAAAAATCAGTCATGTGACGTCAGCTCGGAAGATGAGGAGGGAAAATATTACTGACGTGACCTCCACTCAACCTGTCCCGTGCTCAGAATCAATTCTATTCGTTTGGAAGAATTTAATTGGATTCCGTATCTAATAATAAAATGAGTCGATGTCTCCAAATATATCAATATAGAATGCCAAATCTTCTGACTAGACAGAGAGTAAAATCATAAAATTCTAGCTGCTTGTAGACACCACTAGAGGGAGCTTAAGAGCTTGCTGCATACTGTTTACACATAAGATTCTGTTGTAACGTAGTCTGCAGTAACTGACAGGCTCCCCCTAGTGGTGGCTTAGGGCATCTAGAATGTTTGTAGAGTCTGTGTAGGAGATTTACTGTACCAGAAAATGGAGTTTACTCCACTGTATAGATATATTATGAAATGAATAAGTGCAGACTGATTAGAATCGATATTCCCTCTAAAGAGGACCTGTAAGTTGTCCTGACATGTCTCTTTAGAAATTTCTTCTGGAACAGTCCTTTCCTATAAAGTTCCATTCCTCAATTTTTCCTTCTAGAATCTATGAAGTTATGAAGGTCCAGATGTGTGTTAACAGTTGCCACATGTCCCTGCACAGTCTGCAGCACTGAATGCATAGTATTAGACTGTGCAGGGACACATCCTCAGTTGGTAACCAACACCCAGATGGACCTGGAATAATAGAGGAATTGCACAACACATTCTGTAGCTATTTGGACAGCTTCATGCAAGAAGATGATGTTCTCTTTAAAGGGGTTTGTCATATGATTTTCTATCTTCATAAAAATTTTCTACCACTAGGAGCCACTCTACTTTCAGAAGACCCGGTGAAAGCTTCCCTTGACAGTAACAGGTAATCAAGTAGATCCCGGCACCCATTAAATATAAACCCCTTCTGCTGTAAAAGTGTTAAAAATTATGTCTGTAACCACCCAGATTTCTTAGGTAGATAGTTATAAAGCCAAACCCAACCTTGGAGAAGAAGTAGGATTGCCCAGGGTCTATGGAGGCCTCCGGTGGGCCAAGGACTGGTTTTAGGGACTTGTATACTGGGCTCTTGTTTCCAAAAGTTTTCTGGAGAAATGGAACGGAAATATATGTAAATGCTATATGGGCACTATATGGCAGTTGTTAAAGTTCACACAGCAGAGAGCAGAGAGGTGAAATCTCGTGACTACAATGCGAGTGCCAATGGCAAATCAAGACAAAGAGTCTAAAGTAGCCTTCATCCCCTATACGAAGATCTGGACTTTGCTGCAGGGAATCCCCAGGTCATGTTTCTTGGGGTAGGCCTAGTCATAGTGGCTCTGTAGACAGTATGGCGTGGTCGGAAACAGAGACAGGGTCCAGCAATAGCAAGGCAGAGAGCATAAGTATAAGCTAGGTATCCAAAGAGTTAGAGTGGTGATGGTCAGGAACGAGGCAGAGGTCAGAATCCACAAACTTCTACAAGAATGAAGTAGACAAGGAAGAAGGGCTTGGCAAAGAGGAGGTCAAGAACATAGCTTAAGTCAGAAGGTAACAACAAAAACAGCACAATGAAAAATGGACAATAGCAAGGAAAGGTTCATACAAGTGAGGTCCAGACATAAGACACTGCTTCATATAGACCGTGGGTCAGACGTCATCTCGAGAAACCAGTCATCTAATCAACCTGACGTGGCAACATCCAAGAAGAGAATTCGATCCAGTGCCTGAGAGGCCAAGGGGGAGGAGGAAACTGCTTGCACAATCTCATGATGGAACAGGAGACCAGGGCCTGTGCTGGACCGGGGTGAGTTATTGTAGTAACATTTGGATACTCTACGGTAGTATTTTTGGACACTATATGATGCTATTTAGTGAGGATCAACAAGCAGTATTCAGATGACATGGTGTTATATATGCAGCTTTTGAAATACTGTCTAACAATGGTGAGTGTGGGGCCAAACACAAAAATATCCAGCTCCAGGGTAGTAACATCAATTCATGTAACTATAGTCACCTGCGGAGCATTTCCTATCCTTTATTCTTGAAGGTAAAGACAACGGGCTCCCCTCGTTTTCTTGCCGAACCCCCCTTACACCTCATCTTGGGCTCTATTTGTACATCTGCCTTTGGAAAATCATCCTTAATGTTTGTAATATTACACACCGTCCATTTCAAAGAAATGAAAATGACGGTTCTAGGAAGCTTGTTTAATTGCCGTGGTAAACGCCCGCCTGGAGCCCCCCACACACAACGTGAGTCACCGTTCTGGAATACATTACAGTCAATGAGCTCTTGTCTGTAATGACTAACACATCCAGGTTATTGAGCGCAAATCATCCGATTGTTGTCATCTGCCTGATTTCCTTCCGAAGAAAGATGTCTTCATTGAGGAGAAGATCCATTCATAGAAGCAAAAAGAAAATCGCACACCTGCATGGTTTACCTACAAAATAGTGAACCTCAAGATGTGCAGATGAGTGATTCCAGTAATCATTGTATATTGTAATTTTACCAGAACATTATATCCAGGGTCGGACTGGAGTACCTAGGGCCCACCAGAGGAAATAATTCTTGGGGCCCACCATAAAGAAATATCTGTGTTTGTTATCCCTGTACAGTGACATCACTGTGTTTATTATCCCTGTACTGTGACATCACTGTGTTTATTATCCCTGTACGGTGACATCACTGTGTTTATTATCCCTGTACAGTGACATCACTGTGTTTATTATCCCTGTACTGTGACATCACTGTGTTTATTATCCCTATACTGTGACATCACTGTGTTTATTATCTCTGTACTGTGACATCACTGTGTTTATTATCTCTGTACTGTGACATCACTGTGTTTATTATCTCTGTACAGTGACATCACTGTGTTTATTATCTCTGTACAGTGACATCACTGTGTTTATTATCCCTGTACAGTGACATCACTGTGTTTATTATCCCTGCACTGTGACATCACTGTGTTTATTATCCCTGTACAGTGACATCACTGTGTGTATTATCCCAGTACTGTGACATCACTGTGTTTATCTCTGTACTGTGACATCACTGTGTTTATTATCTCTGTACAGTGACATCACTGTGTTTATTATCTCTGTACAGTGACATCACTGTGTTTATTATCTCTGTACAGTGACATCACTGTGTTTATTATCTCTGTACTGTGACATCACTGTGTTTATTATCTCTGTACTGTGACATCACTGTGTTTATTATCCCTGTACTGTGACATCACTGTGTTTATTATCTCTGTACTGTGACATCACTGTGTTTATTATCTCTGTACTGTGACATCACTGTGTTTATTATCTCTGTACTGTGACATCGCTGTGTTATTATCTCTGTACTGTGGACATCACTGTGTTTATTATCTCTGTACAGTGCACATCACTGTGTTTATTATCTCTGTACTGTGACATCACTGTGTTTATTATCCCTGTACGGTGACATCACTGTGTTTATTATCCCTGTACAGTGACATCGCTGTGTTTGTTATGCCTGTACAGTGACATCACTGTGTTTATTATCCCTGTACAGTGACATCGCTGTGTTTGTTATGCCTGTACAGTGACATCACAGTGTTTATTATCCCTGTTACAGTGACATCGCTGTGTTTGTTATGCCTGTACAGTGACATCACTGTGTTTTATTATATCCCTGTACAGTGAGCCTGGGAAGGTCAGGGAGGAGCGGCAGGATACTGGGAAGTATTACTGATGTTATTTTATACCATTGTCAGCTGTTTGTCAAAAAATCCCTGGGGTCAGAAAACCCCTTTAAGAGCAGACTAGCCACAGCAACTGCACACAGGAGAGCCAGGTAACAGTGTCCTCACCTTTATTAAAACATTGTCAAAACTTGTGGGGCTTGTAACATCAAAACAGATTAAAAACCAAGTTTACATCTTGATAAGAAAGAGGACGTAATCTGTCATAATCTTCCTGTCCTGCAAAAGAAGAGAACATGGGTCATACAGAATGCTCTTCTCTCAGCCAACAGAACCAGATACATGTGGAGCAGCAAAGAACAGCAGCAGTGCCATAGGCTTCACGTGGATTATTTCATCATGCCATGGTTAAGATTATTGTATTGCTGGATTACAGCCATATGTATACAAGTGATGTTTTATGAAAATCTATGTTGAAAAAGTCTCAAAAGGGTTTTCCGGGAGTAGATTATTTATCAATATCAGACTGGTGGGTGTATGACTCCCATCGCCCCCACCCATCAGCTGTTGGTGTGGTGCTTCAGTGAGCCAGTGACGTCGCATTTATCAGTTACATGGTCTTTTAGCAGCTCAGTCCAATTTAGGTGAATGGGCCTGGGCTGCAATACCAAACACTATACGATAGCACTCGGCTATTTTCGGCCCCCATAGAAATGATTGAAAGGCGGCTGCACATGCGCAATGCGCCCTCCTTCACTTTTGGGGCTTCGTTCTCGATATAGGTGCCGCACCTATAAGACAATGGGGGCATATCCTAGCAATATGCCCCTATTGTCTAAGATGGGAATAACCCTTTAAATGTTTAACCACTTCTCTTCTTTCACTTTCAGTGTATTGGTAGACTATTGCTTCCCCCTTCTCATTGATCAGAGAGCTGCTCTGACGGCTCAATCTGTAAACCTCATCTCTGAACCCCTGACAGCCCATAAACACTCATTTAAAGCTAAATTCTCAACAAAAACAGGTAAGAGTTTAGCTGTAATGAGTGCCTATGAGCTGTTAGGAAAGTACAGAGAAGGGCCGCAGATCAAGCTGTCAAAGCAGCTCTCTGACAATCTCACTGTGAAGCAGAGAGCAACAGTCTGCAGATACACAAAGTGAAAGCTGTAGAGGCAAACTGAAATTTATAGATATACAAGTCACATACAGAAACTGATAGCAGGTTATCAAAAGTGGGCAATACATACCCTGTTATAAACAATACCAGACTAAATAAACAATAATGTAAAAGTTAGTGGCACATGGACAACTAAATCACTGCACAGTATCCTACACTTCACAGAAGACAAGACATTTTTTCCAGGTATTGTCCTTTTTAACCTTCGTGCACCCACGAGGGGTGAGAGCACAGTTCACTGGTAATGGCAGGTTACAACCCCCCCCCCACCCTGACTGGGCTTGTATAATTACTACTCTGGTGCATAGCGTCCTTCAAGGTTCTTGCTTCACAGACGTAGTGGAATTTTAAGCACTACTTATACCAAAACACTTACAGTCTGAAGCACAATAAGTTAATGGAGTGGAGCTATTTTATTTAAAAAAAAAAAAAAAGTTAAAGGGAACCTGTCATCTTCTAAACACCCCCTGAACTAGAGTAAGCGGTGTATAGTGTAAGTGATGCTGAATCCGAATATGTAAGTTTTACCTTCATACTCACTTCCATTCTGACGCTGTGCTCCCACAAACCTGCAGTAAAATGCACTCACTGGACTCTTCTTTGAGTCGTCTCCATTATGTGAGTGAGCACTGGAGTCCAGTGAGTGCATTTTACTGCAGGTTTGTGGGAGCACAGCGTCAGAATGGAAGTGAGTATGAAGATAAAACTTACATAATCGGATTCAGCATCACTTACACTATACACCGCTTACTCTAATTCAGGGGGTGTTTCGGAGATGACAGGTTCCCTTTAAAAGTTACTGTTTCGGAGAACTGTACAATATGTCATACAGTATGTAAACTATGATTAGTGTTGACAGAACTATGCACCCAGATCTTCTCTACATCCAGGTCACATCAGCATGTAGACGTCCAAAACATTACCACTATATGCCCATGTCAGGGACCTTCTGAGCATTATTTTTATGATTGCATTTTACTCAATTTGGGATTCAAATTATTTTTTCACTTGATTTATTAAAAATGTTTAGCTGTTTCTGAGATACTAGAGTTAAAAAAAAATCTATTTGCAAGCTGTGACTTTGTATTCTTAGAATCCCATTAGCTGAGGGCTCATGTGTAGCTATTATCTCTGACCGATGGCCTCAAACATAGTCGGGGCGGATTGGTCATAGACTCTACAGGGAAATTTCCTGGTGGGCAGATGCCCATGGGGCTTCCCGAGCCCTCATCATGGCCACCAGCCAGGTAAGTAATGATCTGTTGCTCACAGAGTTTATTAATGCTAGGGGTGTCAAGTAGTTATGTACCTGGCCAGCAAACACAGATACCCTCCTGATTCCTGAACTCAGTTGTATTGTCTTCCTGAGGCAACTAGAGTAGGAGGACAGAACGTGGCATCTGGCACTGGGCCCCACAGAGGGGCAGCTCCTGATGAGGTATTTTGTGCTGCACTGTGGTTTCTGATGTTAGCGCAGTTTATTGTGTTGCACTGAGGTAATTGGCTCTGCTGGAGTGGTATTATGTGCCGTAGTATCGAATTGCTGTCCCCCGTCTACTTGTGTTAGCCCTGCTTTCTGTGAATTTGGGCCTACAACATGGGCCACTTTAAGTTCTCAGTCCGCCCTTGCATACTGTGTAGCTGCAGGTAGCACCTCAGGGGTGAACGTCACTGTAGAGGCATCTGAAACCTCTCACCATGTTACTACTTTACTGGTGGAGGATAACACACAGTTCATAGTACTATACCTGCAGAGGCATAGGAGAACAACCTTCAGGAGCTGACTCATGTTGATGGTGACTCTCCCAAGAGTCCTTCACAACAAAACTTAATTTCTTCTTATGTCTTTTAATAACCATATTTTGGAAGATCACAGTTGTGATAACTCTGGGGCAGAATACAGTTATTAATAGAAGTCACTGTAGAAAATCTGGTTTTCTCTTTAACAAATAGGTAAGTCTGTGACACGAAGGAATGTCCCTGAGAGGCTGTAAATATGTAAACCTACTCCTCCCCAATACTCCGCATGGTAAATATAGCACCGGGCGGTGCACCTCTGTCCGACAACATTGCTGGGCCGTATCCAGCTATTACACTTCTACACAATAGGTTGGAATCCATATAATCCTCAGCAGATCGCATTTATATTGTCATAGGGCAAGTTATGTCATCATGAGTAGAAAAGGAGGCTTTATTAATTCAAGACCAGCGTACTCAACCTTGATCCACATACCAATGTGAATTTTTGAAGGAAATAGAAATGTAACTTTTCTTTAGTATATTTCATATACTTAGATCAAAAAGACAGGATCCAATCCAGTCCATGGCCCTCAATATAGGACTCCTGCAAGGAGTGATCATATGGCCAGTGTGAACCCCAATAATAAAAGTAATTGCAATCATATAAGGTACAGTATTGTCCCATATGATACACGGATCGGTCACATGCCCAGTTTCTGTTCTTGAGGGGTTACCCCAAAAGGATTTAACAGCAGCACTCATTTCTATGAAAATAAGGAACGTGTCTCTAGATGCACCAGGCTTTGTACTTGACAATATTCTTGCTTTGTGGATTAATTCTGGATTGTGCAGGTTAAGTCAATAATTTACAAATCCTAGCGGCAGCACAAGCACACACCTAGATAAATGTGACTTCTGCACAAGGAATAGGACAAAATACTATGGAAATTAGGCACAATTTATGATGGTCATACACATTAGATTTCGGTGGGAGAGTTGACCATCTAATGACAACAGATGTCTGGGAAATAAGTTAAGGCAGCTGGATTTCAACATGCCCAATCCTTTGGAGGAACGACTGTGGAGCCTACAGCCATCTAATGTGTATAGCCAGCCTTAGATCAAAACTGAGCCTGATACTGGGAAGTGTTTGGTGATCAACCAACCACAATATCTGATGATCACCTTCTCAAAATCAGGATTGTGTTATCAGTCTGACCATCCAAGAAGGTGACTACAATGCAAATTTATCTTGCAGCCAAACCCTGAAAGTCAAATAAGGCTTGGGTGACATGTAAGACTTCATATCCAAAGGGGGTCATTTACAATGGCCCTCTAGACCAGAAACTGGTGTAAAAAGTTACAAACACCACAGCGACTTTTTTTAAACCCCATTGCAAACACCATTTGAGGCTTTTTTAAGCACCCCAGTATGTTCAATACGAAGCATGAAGTACATGGTATGTCTTGTATACTTTAGACCACAGGCCCCCCTAAACCTTTTGTAGCTCACAAGTCACTTTCAGACATAAATGATACAGAATAGGGAACATAGATAAGAAAATATCGGAAGCCTATTGCAGATATGACTTTTACACCAATGTTAACAGCCAGCGATATGACTGTCCCCAGTAACAAGTTTCAGTCACACAAAATAGGACAATGCTGGGGCCACCCGCGGACAATAGTAATCCCAAAGCCACAAGACAGTTGAGACTTGAGACACACAAAAAATAGTAATAATAATGCAAGAGAATGCACAGAATCCACAAATGTAGGCTTTGTTATGCTGCCCACACCACATTTCCAAAAGAGGGTGTAGCAAGGGTGGGAAGGGGAATGGCCAGTCACAGCGACAAATTTTTCTCCACTTTTTTACACCAGTTTTCTGATGTGCATCCTCCAGCAGTGCAGGGGATGTGAAGATAGGCGCATACAGTCTTGATAGATCTCTCCCTAGAAGTGTAGGTTTGTAGCATAAACGGCTACTATACTAAATAAAGGGGTCATCCACAAGTTAAAAAAAATATAGCAAAAGAATGTGATAAAATAAGACTCGCCTGCTACATCCCACTCTGCTCCAGCAGGATGCTCCCCTGCTGCTCTTCAGGCCACAGCAATGATGCTAGCGAAGGATTACTGGAGCTTCGGCACTGGATCGTGTGGGATGCAACATGTGAGGAGTGTGACTTTTTTGTTATTTTATTATATGTTCTGCTGCAAGATTATAAACTGCTGGAAAAAACTGCAAAAAAAGTGAAATAAGTTACAGTGCAAAGAGCAGTAGCAGAATTTGGTGACATATCTTATACGGAGCCTGTTGGCGTTCATTTGTCCTGCAGGAGTTTTTGCTGTTTTTTCCCCAGTTATAAATGATATAATGAGACTATGGATCATCACTGAAGAAGACAATATGTATTGTGCTAATCTAATACTGGCCAACAATAAAGAATGGATGAACTCACCAGACTCTGAATCCATCAATAAATGGGAATTTTCTTCCTAAGATGCTCACAGTTTTAGTCATCAGATGAATTTATGGGGGGGGGGGGGGGGG